>NC_051174.1:82457548-82700048 GCF_013339725.1 Rhipicephalus microplus
ACGACCTACCGTTCGCGGCCGTCTCGCTAGCTTCACATGTACCGAATTCAGTATTACGTGACAGACTAAAACATCCCAAAAATTCAGCAGAATACTGGTTCAACGTAGACTGTTTCAAGTACGCTTTCTTTCCATTAGCAATAAGGGATTGGAATTCTCTAGGCAACTCAACAACCGGTACCATGAGTTTAACAGAGTTCTTAAGGCTGGTAGAAATGAAAATTGACAAGATGTGACCATAGCTTGTCATCACCGAGCGAATGTCTGTATCAACTCATTTGTGTTCCATCTTATCACTAAATCATAAATCTTTGAAAAGATTTGTAATGAAGAGGTTTTTTTGGAACCTGTAATATAAAATCCTGTACGTTATGTTACTTTTGTAAAATGTATGCGTTCCTTGTTCATTATTATTCAATGAAAAATGTAAAATGCGTACTACACTCTATCAACTGTGTAACCCCACATTTCTTGAAAATCTCTGACATGTACTGTGTCTATGCCCTTCCTGCGAGAATCACGTGAGATTTTGGCAGTATGTTTAAAAAAATGAAATCTCTCTGCACAAGATATGCAGCCTTGTGGCACAGGCAAACCCTAATATTAAAAAAGAACCAGGTCCTTATCGTCACAGTATTTACTATGGTGTTGTCATTACAGCTTCTAAAGAGATGGCTTTGGACTCCTCCCTTTGCCCAGGTGAGCTTCCCGGCGATGCTCTATCTACTTACAAGTGGCTAAAACCAAGCCTCTTCAGAGTAATTTGGATGGAGGGCGCTACACAAAAGTGTAGCATTTATTTTAGCAGTAGATGTGCTCAATATAGATGTTCGATTACAACGTTAATAAAATATATCGCTTATTCCTGCGCTCTAGGACTCGCTATAACACGTGTAGCAAGGCTCAATGAGCGCCACGTCACTGTTTGTACCTTTAGTGCGCATGCCTGGTGGCGGCACTGGTTTTGTATATATACTCGTTCTTGTTCCGGCAATAAAGTTGTTCATTGCCTGAAGCCGACTCGCACACATGGTGGCAGCGATTTCCCGTCACTATGTCGGGTCGGTCAACCCTGCTTCCCCCACCCAAGCCACTGGACCCGTCGACAGACGCATGGCTTGCATGGAAGACATGGAAAAGTGAGTTCACTTTGTTCTCCACCGCTACCCAGTTGAGAAAGCAGCCTAAAGAAGTACAAGCAGCAACGTTACTCGTAACAGTCGGCGAAGAAGGTAGGAAGGCTTACAACACCTTCAAATTCAAAGATGATGCAGACAAAAACAACGTCGAGACGTTGCTCGAAAAGTTTGAGGAATTCTACAAGCCAGTGGCTAACCTGACGTTTAATAAATTCCACTTCGGATCAAGGAACCAAAGGCCAGGGGAGTGTTTCAGTGACTGGCTAACCGATCTCCGGCTTTTAGCGAAGAACTGCGAGTTTGGGGACCTAGAAGACCGTTTGCTTCGCAGCCGGATTATTCTGGGATTGAGAGATAAACGTTTGCAAGAAAAGCTTATCGCCGAGAATCCGTCGTACAGCAGGACCGTCGAAATGTGTCGCGCCCAAGAAATTGCGAAGGAGCAGTTTAAAAAATTAATGAAGGCACAGAAGCAGCAAGCGCCGCAGTTATTTAGGCTGTCAGCACCCAAAAGCATCACTGTAGTCGGTGCGGTTATAGCACGCACGGTAACGCAAGGTGCCCGGCTACAGGAAAAACCTGCAATGATTCCAGTAAACCGGTGACCTTATCGGTGGATGCGAGCCAGCTGGGGGTGGGCGCTGTCCTAATGCAGGATGCGCAGCCCGTCGCATTTTTCGTCACGGAACACTTACGGAAGCGCAGACAAATACGCACAGATAGAGAAGGAACCAATTGCTATTGTACATGGTGCAGCTAAATTCATGACTACATATTCGGACAGCATGCAGTGACTGGGAAAGTACACCACCGTCCCTAGTAGCGATATTCAGTAAGCCTTTGTATCAGTGCCCACTACGGTTACAACGCATGCGCCTTACTCTACAACGTTACCCCATCCATGTGATTTACAAACCGGCAAAGAACTATTCCTAGCTGATGCTTTGTCAAGGTTTTCCGAGCAAAGCATGCATGCCAGACGCCGAGCAGTTTCAGGTCAATGTTCTTCAATGTATTTCAGCCTCTGCACGCGCGCTGCAAGACTTGCTTCAAGCCACCAATGAGGACTCAACCCTGGGTAAGCTCCGCGAATACGCAAGTACAGCATAGGCGCTTCACAAGCAAGACGTCCCCGAGCCACTTCGGACGCACTGGGAGTACCGGGACGAGATACACGAACAGGACGACCTCGTATTCCCGAGTAATAAGGTAATCGTGCCACAATCGAAGACATCAGAAATGATGAGTACTCTTCACTCGGCGCATGTGGGAGTCGAAAAAATGAAGGCTAGGGCAAGGAACGTGATGTTTTGGCCGAATATGGCGGGCAACATCGAGCAGTTCTGCAAAGCTTGCAAAGTATGTCAAAAGCATAAACCTCAGAACCCTAAGATGCCACTTTTGAGTCACGAGGTACCCTCGCTACCATGGCAAGTTGTCGGCATAGATTTGTTCTGTTTCGAAGGCCGAGAGTTCGCCGTCATTGTCGACTTATACTCGTTCTCCTTTGAAACTACGAGAGTTTCGGACGACAACGGCGAGCTCGCTTAAAATTTGGTGTTCAGAAATTTTTTCCGTCCATGGCTTGCCACTAAAGTTGTGCAGTGATAATGGCCCGCCTTTTAGCAGTCATGAGTTCGAGGAGTTTATGGACACTTTGGGCATTGCTCACGTAACCTCAAGCCCCTACCAGCCGTGGTCAAACGGCGTGAGGAAAAAGCGGTCCAGGAGGCAAAAAAGCTTTTAAAAAAGTGCTAATTGAAAATACCCGTGTTTCAAATGGCTTTGCTTGAGTGGCGCAATGCTCCACGTGATGATTTGCTCCAGTCCCCTGTGCAGAGGCTGATGGGACGCCAGACTAGAACTCTGCTACCGGTGCCTACCAGTCATTTGGAACCGAGGACCATCCCACCGAAAGTGTACAGGGCCACCTTCAAGAAATACGGCAACGACAGAGGACCTACTACAACCGCGTAGCAGAACACTACCGCCTGTGAAGCCAGGCCAGCAGGTCACCGTATATGATACAAACCAGCGGACCTGGGCGCCTGCAGTCTTCATCAGACCGTTCGGGGAAACCCGCTCGGCCATCGTTAAAACAGAAGACGGCCGGGAACTTCGGCGCACAAGAGAACATCTCCGCTTGCTAGAACCGCAACCAGAATCAAACCAACCAGAAGCGAGCCTTGTCCCTCCAAACGGGGCGTCCTCAAACGGCCCTACAGAACTATGGCGAAGCACAAGGCAACGATGCGAGCCCTGTCGGTACCCTCTACCTGAGAGGCGCTAACCAGGTGTTAACTGCCCCGTAAAAAGGGAAGATGTAGCAAGGCTCAAGAAGCGCCACGTCACTGTTTGTACCTTTAGTGCGCATGCCTGGCGGCGGCACTAGTTGTGTATATATACTCGTTCTTGTTCCGGCAATAAAGTTGTTCATTGCCTGAAGCCGACTCGCACACAACACGTAAGCTAAATGTTTTGTCGGAGGGGTAGCTGAGCGCTAAAAGTACATTGGTACATCGTGGCGCCAAACCCCAAGACTCAACTACAAAAATAAAAATGGGGCAAAGCACATTCAGCATGCATTCCTAAATGAGGAATAGTAGGTTGCCACTATCTCTCAAGAAGAAGGTAGATAACAGTTGAATCTTACTGGTACTTACCCGTTAAAGGTAAACTTGGAGGATGAGAAGGAGATTCAACTTATTTTGAAGACGAAGCAGCGACAAACGGAAAAGTTAATGATAGGTGTAGCCCTAAGAAACAAGAATAGAGCAGAGTGTATCAAGGAACAAACGGGTGTTAAGGACATCATAGTTGAAATCAACGAAGAGAAATGGTCATGGGCAAGACACGTAACGCAAAGCAAGATAACCGATGGGGTACACAAGAGGTAAAAAAAGCTTTAAAAACTTGAACCATCTCCAGCTAAAACACACTACGTGAAGATGCGAAACAGTGGGCGCTAACGCTTACACTGTGGGCAACATTGACACTGGCGCCTATCAAGCAAAAGCCATGTAAAGACCTTCGAATGATTGCAAACGTGCGATTCAGTACCTACATATACAGGGTGGCAGTGAAAGGTTGTGCCGCAAGAAAAGATGGATTTTTACTAGCACACGCTGCCTGCGTCGGCTGGGAGGCGAGGGAGGGGAATGGGAGTGGCAGTGTAGCGGGTGTCTTCCTGGGCTGGCACGAAACGCGAGCGTACGGTACGAGACGCGATACGCGAGCAGGTGCGATGGGGCTGTAGGGAGGGACAGCGTTACACGGGCTAGTCAAATAGCTCTTCGCATCTAAATTACAGATTCTGGAAAAGAAGCCGGAAGCTAGGAGCTGAAATTCGAGCTCCCTCCTACATTTCTTCTAGAGTCTGTCTTTTTCGAAATTTGCGCTTTATGCACCCAATCAGTGTTAACCAACTCGGCCATGTACTGTGTAGAACATCTCAAGGAAGTTGAACGGTGGTTATGGAGGCTCACAGACTGGAATTCAAACAAGGCATGCGGGTGAAGGGGAGGCACAAGCTTATGTGGGCAGATGAGATTGGGAAGTTTTCGGGTATAAAGGGGCAGCAGCATGCACAGGACCGAACTAACTGGCGGAACATGGCAGATGTCTTTGTCCTGCAGTGGGTGCAGTCAGGCTGGTAATGATGATGTTGTTGTTGATGATGATGATGTAAATACATATGTGAGGGCTTGCACATGCTCTATTGGTGTTTGGCAGCTACTGCACTATATGACGTACATACACCCACGTTGACGCGTATAGTAGCACATCTTTATCATGGTGACTATTGGCCATCATCATATCCATTGTGGATGATGAAGCTCTCAACATTTCCCTGCGCACAGCATTTCGAGAACACTGTGCAAAGATGACATCAACAAGCTTATGAAAAAGTCGATATTACGCAGGAAGGACGTTGCATTGCATGCGGTAGCTGCAACTTTAAATATAATGGAAAGCATGGCAAGCAGCACAAACCATGCAGCATGCTGCTTCAGCTCAAACCACAAATCAGCTGTGACAGCCTAATACTCAATTGTGCTGTTCAAACACTAAGAAGGACGAACAAAATGAACGTAGAAGTATCCACAAAACAAGCGCGAGCAACGAACTGTCAATGCAGTTACTTCTTTATGATTAAGCAGCGCATCTTTCAGCAAAAAGTGGTCGCTGCATCGAGCGAAATCACGTTCGTGTACTTTGCAGATTCTACAGAGTTGAGAAGTACAGCACAAAAAAAAATGCTCAAG
This sequence comes from Rhipicephalus microplus, assembly GCF_013339725.1. Taxonomy (NCBI): domain Eukaryota; kingdom Metazoa; phylum Arthropoda; class Arachnida; order Ixodida; family Ixodidae; genus Rhipicephalus; species Rhipicephalus microplus. Next base: position 82,462,953 of record NC_051174.1, read on the forward strand.
AAGCAAAAAATTTTTATCCTAAAATACGTGCAAATATTTCATACTATATTAGAACAATTGAGTTAATGCAACAGGAAGATGCGGAAGAAAACATGATTATTTTGTAGGCCGAACATATTTGTAGTGAGAGAGGAAGACGGGACGGCGGCCAACGTGGTCCTGTCGTTCTCTCGCCACTTTATTTCACGCCCTGAAGCGGAGCCGCGTGGCTTTCCACGTCCGACACACCAAGTGCCTAGCTTGCTCTAATCCACGCGCAGCTCGAGCTAGCATCAGCTGCGCGAGAGGCGTGGCGTGGTCATTGGAAATGGTGATGGTGATCATGCACTACAAGGCTCCCCCCTAGCGCATTGAGCGATTTGAAGTGTATATAACAAAGAAAGAGAAAGGGACTATATACATGAACGACAATCCGCAAGGTGTCCGTTTGGGAAGTCCAGTTTGTCAACGTGTAGTGACCATCGGGAACCAGTGGGTCTCTGGTGGGCGACACTGGGAGTTGCGCAGTGGACGAAGAAGTAAGCGTTCGGAAAGTGTGTTTGCACACTTGTAGGTGACAAGATGACCAGCTGGGGCTAGCTGGGAGCGCACAGGGTGTCGCGAGTGAGCATTGCAGGTAGAGAGGCCTTCAGGGTGAGGTGACGACGGGTGCACAAAAGCCGATTTGGCCCCTGCGCGCGAAGCAGTTAGAAGTGGCGTAGTGAAGTCTTGCAGACCACCCATCGACAAGCAACGACTTTGATGGTGCTTTCGCGGGCGTGCACAGCACTGGTGCCGATGTCGGTACGAAGGTGTCGTGGCGTGAGTGGTATTTGAATATGAGTGGACTTGACCACTTACATTGGAAGTGAGTAAGTAGCATTGTTTACGTTGGGTAGAGGTGAATGACGTATGCGGCTTGTAAAACGGTGTGCCTACAGTCCAATTACACGCCAGCTCGCCTACGGTTTCCGTCAAGAACTCAGTAGGAGGCGTGTCGCGTGGACTCTGGAGGAGGCTCAGTGGGCGTACCTTGACTTGGGGAAACACCTTCAATAGTCGGCGCACGTCGGTTCGTGTGCAGGTTGGTATGGAAGATGGGTGCCTGCATGCCAGGCGTGAGATGTGCGGTCTGCTGTGAAATAAGCAGATCAGGCACGTCATCCTCAGGAGCGTTGGTCATAGTCGCAACATCTCGGAAGTTTGGCCGTGGTTGACAGCTTGTGGCTTCAACTTCGCCTGCGAGAGACTGCGAGGGCGAGGATGGTTGCTGCTGGCAGGACACGCAGATCAGTTGAGGTGAGTGGAGAGGCACCTTCGGACATTGTCGACACTGAAGCCTTCGCGACCGGGGGGTGAATAGCAGGCGTGAAGATGTTCGTAGTCAAGGTAGACACCAGGGAGTTCGGTGCGGTTGCCGTCGTAGAACCTGACATGTCAGCCGTGTTGTGAGCCATGGAGGTCGGCCGTGACGAGCCGGTGGTAAGCATGCCTGCAGTGTCATCGGCCGAGGACGATGAAAACACAAATCTCGTGGCTGACTGGTTGCATTCAGCCCAAATGTCGTGAACCTTGGCGGATGGGCAGTCGGGCGCAGGACACGCGTCGCTAGTGGTCAGACGAGAGGTTAAAGCTCGTTTATCGGACGTTGTTGAAGGCGAAAGCTTCGAGGTCGGGAAGTCAATAACGGGCGAAAGGTCACCTGTGGCAGGCTCCGAGGCGGGCGGCAAGGTGGTCGTCATGGAGTCTGGTGGGGCCACGGTTGGTAGCACATGTTGCGATGCAGTGACAGCCCCAAAGTCGTGGGTCCCTGGAAGTGGTCGGTACGTGAGGCCGTTGCGGGCGAGCACCGCAGTGCGGAGGGCATCGTAAGGCTGCGGGCTGGTGTTTGAAGTGGCAGCGAGATGACGTAACCCTACCGGAAGGGCGTCATGAAGAATGGCGTGCATCAGCGGCTGGTCTGTGACGCCATTCAACGCAAGAACGGCATCGAGCTGCATGAACCATACCTTGGGGTAGGTCGTATGGAACGGCGGCCCTGGCGGGCAAAGTTACGGGAACATGGCAGCGGGCCGCTCGGCGAAGGGCGTGTTCTCCGGGTCACCAATGTAGCGAGAGAGGAAGACGGGACGGCGGCCAACGTGATCATGTCGTTCTCTCGCCACTTTATTTCACGCCCTGAAGCGGAGCCGCGTGGCTTTCCACGTCCGACACACCAAGTGCCTAGCTTGTTCTAATCCTCGCGCAGCTCGATCTAGCATCAGCTGCACGAGAGGCACGGCGCGGTCATTGAGAAATGATGATGGTGATCATGCACTACATATTGATACGTTTATAGAACTGTCGCCCTGACACAGCTGAATTGGCACCTAAATGAAGAAGACGACCACGTAGTTGTTGTGGGTTGGACTCTCGAGCTTCTCCCGTTGGCCTGCCTGACTGTGCGCTCTTTAAGCCGTTAGCAAGACCAGCTCTCGGTGAATAAATCTTCCCCATAACATCTTTTGGTGGAAGGTGCTGGGTATTCGCACAACCCGGCTCTGAAACTCCGCAGTGGACGCCAGCTTTGTCCAGCCGCGGTGCCTGAAACCGGCACTCAGGCCTCGCCATCCGCGCCGGCTCTATCACCTGTAATTCGCCCCCATCTTCTCGACCCTGGCACGTTTTCCTGGACGAACAGCACGGACGTCGAAAAATGGCTTGCATTATTCGAGCACTTCAGCAAGCACTACAGGTGGGACGAAACGCTTATGCTGGCAAATATTCTATTCTACCCATGGGGTACGGCACGCGCCTGGTGTGAGACGCATGAAGAATAATTAACGAGCTGGGACACATGCAAGCAAAAGCTACGAGACTTGTTCGGTCGGTCAGTTGCTCGTCAGATGGCAGCCAAGCAGGAACTCGCGTCACGTGTTCAATCATCGACGGAATCGTACGTCACGTACATCCAAGACCTACTGGCACTGTGCCGGAAGACTGACGAAAACATGTCCGAGGCGGACAAGATCAGCAACGTGTTGAAAGGCATTGCTGATGATGCTTTCAACATACTAATGTGCAAGAACTCCACCACTGTCAACTCCATCACATATGAATGCCGACGATTTGAACAAGCTAAAAACGGGCGAATAACCCACCACATCACGAGACTACCAACCACTGCTGCAACTTCGTCTTGCGAGGATTCTGCAGCGCCCCGTTCACTTGCGCCTCCTGCCAATATTGCAAGGATTGTTCGCCAGGAGCTGGAAGCAATGGCACCCGCTTCCTATCAGCCCCCTGCGCAAGACAACTGGGCAACAGTCCCGCTTATTCAAGCTGTCGTACGTTAGGAGTTTGCTAACCTGGGCATCCAGGTTCCCCAGCCCGCCAGACTTATACCGCAGCCCATGAGCACTCCCGTCCACAACGCTGATCACCACTCTGCTCCACTTGTCGCTGTGGCAGCTTCGACTTCTCGGTTTCCACCACGCTACCGAAATCCATCTGAGTGGCGCACGCACTGTGATCGACCCATCTGCTTTTCTTGCTCTCGAGTTGGGCACATCTCCCGCCATTGCCACAACAGGTGGTGTTTCCGGCCAAGCTTTCCTAATGTCGACCGCCGTCAGGACCGTGGACACTATTCGCACCCCGGTTTTCCGGATGACCATATTCAGAACCCTTCACCTCGCCGTTCATCTCCCCGCTCCGAACCATCCTACGCTGACGTCGTCGCCGAAAGAAACTAGTCTAGCCGCTCGCCATCACCTGAGGGTCGGCCGTCATGCTCTCCTCAACGCCGCCGCTCTCCGTCACCGGTTTATTCGGCCATTCGCCGGGAAACTGACGAGTGCAGCTCCTGGAGGTGGCGCTGCGTTGACGACTTGGAATGGAAACACTCAACCGGCTACAAATTCAAGACGCAATTTACTTCGGATGTTATTTGATGGCCATGCCATTACTGCTCTAATTGACACTGGGGCCCAAATATCTGTTATGAGTTCTACACTTCTATCTCACCTGAAAAATGTTCTCACACTGGCTATGTTCTCCACTGTTCGAGTTGCCAACGGAAGTCGTTCATCGGTGCTTGGTATGTGCACTGCCCGCGTTACTGTTGCTGGCCACCACACTTCCGTTCTCTTCGCAGTCCTCGATGCTTGCCCACACGGCGTCATCCTTGGAATTGACTTCTTAACCGCCCACTCCACCCTAATTGATTGTTCTACCGGTATCTTACGGCTCGAATCGCCTATGTGCTCCGATTTCACTCCTACAAGTCGCACTCGGCTACGATTTGTGGAGTCTCTGCGGCTACCGCCCAAGGCTGCTATGTGCATTCCTCTGTCGCCGTTCCCGTCCGTTCCTGATGGAGACTATCTGGTGGCTCCTTCATTCATTTTGACCTTTACGCACAACATCGCACTACCACATACTATAGTGGTTGTTGCTAACAACACGATGCTACTTCCAGTTCTGAACTTCTCTACGTCGACCCAAGTTGTTCCTCAAGGCATCACTTTAGCCGATCTTTCCACCCTTGGTGAATGTTCGATTTGTTCTTTTACCCTTGACATTAAGACCATGGCGAAACCTGTCATCACGTCGCAATATAAGGCGTTCCTCGACAAAATGATATCCAGCGGCCTCTTACCTTCCCAAGTTGCAGCGCTCCTGGGTGTTCTATTTTCTTACCTTGATATCTTTGACGTCGACGACCGTCCCCTGGGCCGCAGAAGTGCCGTAACCCACGGAATCGACAACGGCGACTCCAGTCTACTCCACAAACGCCCTTATCGCGTGTAACATGCTGAGCGCCAAGTTATACAGACGGAGGTTGAAAAAATGCTGAGTAAAGATGTTGTAGCGGCGAGAGAAGAGAGACGTGAGAAGACGTCGAAGGCGGCTGATGGGGCCGTGCCGATCGTGCCACTTTATTCCCGGCCTGAAGCGGAGGCACGTCGGTTACCAGCGTCCGCCACGCCAGGCGTGTCAGCTCGTTCTCATCCTCGCGCAGCTCGAGCTCGCGCCAGCTGCGCGAGAGACGCGGCGCGGTGATGGAAAAATGATGATGATGATGATGATGATGATGGCACTACAGGGCTCCCCCCCTAGCGCTTTGCGCGATTTGAACGCATATGAAAAAAACAAAGAGGGCGACAAATGCTATGTACATGAACGGCAGTCCATAAAGTGTTCCTTTGGCAAGTCCAGTTTGTCAACGTGTAGTGACCATCGGGAACCAGTGGGTCTCTGGTGGGCGACACTGAGAGTTGCGCAGTGGACGAAGAAGTAAGCGCTCGATGGAAAGAAATCCGTAATGACGGATGGCTCGGTCCCAGAGGTCTTCAATCGTGGAAAGCACCTCTGGAATTTTGAGGTCTCGCGCCACTTGTGATGCGTTTCTGTAGGCGAAAGAGAGGCCGTACTCAGTGACGCTGTGAAGCGACGCGTGACTGAGAACGTGCTCAACTGGTGCACTAAAGTGCGGGCTGTAAAGCGTGTCAAACGGGCCCGTGTCGTAGAGGCCGTCGTAGAAGGTGTAGTCACACACGCCGTCCGCAGGCAGCGGCTGCGACTCGTTCGTCGCCGTGCCGAATACGTGGACCACGGGAAATGGCGTCATGGGAGGCTGTGCAGGAAAGACGGGTTCAGTTGTCGCCTCAGTCACTGTCGAGGTATTCGACGCTGGTGTACTGGTGGCAGTGCTTGTTCCCATGCTTTCAGTTGGCTCCACAGTGGTTGTAGTTAGGTCGGTTGACTTGACAGACGTCATTGACAGTTCAGTTGGCTGGTCAGACGTCGTAGGCAGCTCAGTTGGCTCAACAGATGTCGTAGGCAGTTGAGTTGGCTCCACAGATGTCGTAGGCACTTCAGTTGGCTCGACAGGGGTCGGAGACATTTCAGTTGGCTCGACAGATGTCGTAGATAGTTCAGTTGGCTCGACAGATGGTGTAGGCAGTTCGTACGCGGGACACGCGTCGCTAGTGGCCAGACGAGAGGAAGTCGGGAGGTCAATAACGGGTGAAAGGTCACCTGTGCCAGGCTCCGAGGCGGGCGGCAAGGTGGCCGTCATGGAGTCTGGTGGGGCCACGGTTGGTAGCACACGTTGCGACGCAGTGACAACCCCAAAGTCGCGGGCCCCTGGAAGCGGTTGGTACGTGAGGCTATTGCGGGCGAGCATTGAGGGCAGGCTCTGGCTCCGCGAAGGCACGGTGCTGGGGCCCGTCGTAGACCACGAAACAGAGACAGGGACAAGGTCGGGGAGCGGGGACGCCGAGTGTGGTCGGCTGCTGGCCGGGGAGGTGCGAGTGGAATGTGGCGAGGCACCCGGCAGGCCATTGCTGGCACCAGTGGCAGGTGGCGGAGCGGTAGAGGGCACCGTCGAGGAGCTGACCAGCAGCTGCGGCGAGGAGGAGGCCGAGACGTCTGAGCTGGTGGTCGCGGAAACGGCGAGGGCCACGGTGTCGCGTGCCGTTGCTTTCTTGTAAAACGTGCAGGTAGCAGGTACGTGTGATGAAGCTCTGCACGGGGGCTCTGAGGGAATGTACCTCTCGGAGGGAAGGTCAGTCGCAGTGGGGGAGTCTTCTACCTCGCGGTCGTGATCAGGTGCAGGAGTGGATGTTTCTGCGACCGGATCAGGTGTAGAAGTAGTCGAAGCCGGGGTACCGAGGTAGCGGTCAATGGAGGGCTGCGGACCGGTTCGTACCTTGCTCTGCGACGCCGGGGAAACCTGCCTGGTGTGGGTAAACGGAAGCGGACGGTATCTGTTGCCGCTGCGGGCGAGCACCGCAGTGCAGAGGGCATCGTAAGGCTGTGGGCTGGTGCTTGAAGTGGCAGCGAGATGGCGCAACTCTACCGGGAGGGCGTCGAGAAGAATGCCGTGCATCAGCAGCTGGTCCGTGATGCCATTCACCGCAAGAACGGCGTCGAGCTGCATAAACCATACCTTGGGGTAGGTCGATTGGAACGGCGGCACTGGCGGGCAGAGTTGCGGGAACATGGCCGCGGGTCGCTCGGCGAAGGGCGTGTTTTCCGGGTCACCAATGTAGCGGCGAGAGAAGAGAGACGTGAGAAGACGTCGAAGGCGGCTGATGGGGCCGTGCCGTACGCGCCACTTTATTCCCGGCCTGAAGCGGAGGCACGTCGGTTACCAGCGTCCGCCACGCCAGGCGTGTCAGCTCGTTCTCATCCTCGCGCAGCTCGAGCTCGCGCCAGCTGCGCGAGAGACGCGGCGCGGTGATGAAAAAAATGATGATGATGATGATGATGATGGCACTACAATGTCATTGAGCCTTCAACGAGTCCTTGGACATCCCCTGTGCTCTAAGTTAAAAAGAAGGACAACACCTGGTGCTTTTGCGTCGACAATCGCCACCTGAATCGGATCCCCAAAGAGGACGTTTATCCTTTACCCCAAATCGATGATGCGCTCGACTGCCTCCAAGGCGCCAACTATTCCTCGTTCCTTGTCCTTCGATCCGGATACTGGCAAATTCCGGTCGACGACCGCGACCGCGAGAAGACAGCATTCATCACACCCGACGGCCTTTACCAATTCAAGGTCATGCCTTTTGGGTTGTGCAGTGCCCCGGCTACTTTCGAACGTATGATGGACTCTCTTCTTGGCGGTTTCAAATGGTCGACCTGCCTTTGCTATCTGGATGATGTAATTGTTTTCTCGCCCTCCTTCGAAAGCCACCTGTCTCATCTCTCGGCAATTCTTGACGTTTGTCGTTGCGCTGGTCTCCAACTGAATTTGTCGAAATGCTCATTTGGACGCCGACAGACTTAACTACTCGGCCACCTTGTTGACGCCACTGGTGTTCAACCCGACCCTGACAAAGTCCGTGCAGTCCGAGAATTCCCAGTTCCGCGTTCTACACAAGAAGTTCGCAGTTTTATTGGGCTCTGCTCATACTTCCGCCGCTTTGTCTTCAACTTTGCGGATATTGCCAGGCCCCTTACAGATCTCCTCAAAAAGGATGTGGCCTTTTCTTCGAGAAGGGACCAAGAACATTCCTTCGCGTCGCTAATTACCGCCCTCACATCACCCCCTGTGTTGGCTCATTTTGATCCGGCGACTCGAACAGAGCTTCACACCGATGCAAGTGGCCATGGCAATGGTGCTATACTCGCTCAGATACAGAATGGCACCAACCGTGTGATAGCCTACGCTAGCCGCCTTTTATCGCAACCGGAACGAAATTATTCCATCACTGAGCGGGAATGCTTATCCCTCGTTTGGGCTATTGCGAAATTCTGTCCGTACTTATCGGACGTCCGTTCGCAGTCATCATGGACCATCATGCGCTTGGCTGGCTATCGATGCTTAAGGACCCTACAGGAAGACTCGGCCGATGGGCACTTAGATTACAGGAGTACACGTTCTCGGTTGTTTACCAATCTAGAAAGCTGCACAGTGATACTGACTGCTTATCCCGGCACCCTGTTTATCCACCTAGCTCCACTGATTTGGAATCCGATGCCTGCGTTTTAGTCATCACTGACTTTCTCAACGTGGCCGACAAACAGCGCCGAGATCCATCGCTGCCCACCATCATTGACCGCCTTCAATCGCGTTATGCGGACCCTTCTCTTAGCAGATACCTGCTTGAAGACAACGTTTTGTACCGCCGCAACTTCCACCCCAATGGCGCGGAACTTTTACTCGTCGTACCGCATCACCTGCGAAAGGATGTTCTGCGACAATTCCACGACGCTCCAACTTTTGGACATCTAGGAGTCTCCGGAACTTACGACCGCATTCGACGACGAGTATTCTGGAAGGGTCTCTACCGCTCTGTTTGCCGTTACGTCGCATCTTGCGAGCTCTGCCAGCGTCGAAAGAAGCCTACGACTCCCCCTGAGGGTCTTCTTACACCTATTCATGTTCCAGCTGAGCCATTTTATCGAGTGGGGCTGGACTTGCTACGTCCCTTTCCTACTTTTACAAGCTGAAATAAATGGATTGCAGTGGCCAAGACTATGCCACTCGGTATGCAATCACTCGAGCACTACCAACCACCTGCGCAACCGACGTTGCCGACTTCCTGCTGTACCACAGTATTCTCCAGCATGGCGCTCCGTCTCCCCTGCTCACAGACCGTGGTCGCTACTTTCTATCTCGTGTGGTTGATGATATACTCCGATCTTGTACTACCCGTCACAACTTCACCACATCTTACCACCCTCAAACTAATGGCCTTACGGAGCGCCTAAACCGCACATTGGCAGACATGCTGTCCCTGTACGTATCTAATGACCGCACTGATTGGGACATAGCTCCTCCGTTCGTAACCTTCGCCTATAACTCGTCGCGTCATGAAACAGCGGGCTACTCCCCTTTTGATCCACTCTTCGGACGTCATCCCTTACTGCCCTTCGACACACTGCTTCCATCAGACCACCCATCCTCCACTTAGTACGCTCAGGATGCGATCACCCGTGCCCTCACGGCACGTGCGGTAGCGTGCGCTCGGTTATCGTCATCGCAGACAGCACAAAATTCCCTTTACGACCGTCGACATAGAGATGCCGTTTTTTCGGCGGGATCTCTTGCTCTTGTTCTCCTGTGGCTCCCATCTCGACGTGTTGGCCTCTGCGCGAAACTACTATCGCGATACGCTGGGCCCTACCGAGTCATTCGTCAGGTCACACCTGTGACCTACGAGATTGCCGCTACCACAAACTCATCAGCTGCTCCACCCAGAACGTAAGTAGTCCACGTTTCTCGTCCCAAGCCCTGCAACGCCGACTCGCTCATTTCACGGGCACCGAGACGGTGTCTTACGGGCCGGGTTGATGATACGTGTATGGAACTGTCGCCCTGACACAGCTGAATTGGCACCCAAATGAAGAAGACGACAACGTAGTTGTTGTGGGTTGGACTCTCGAGCTTCTCCCGTTGGCCTGCCTAACTGTGCGCTCTTTAGGCCGTAGCAAGACCAGCTCTCGGTGAATAAATCTTCCCCGTAACAATATAATCAACTATGAATGAAAGCAAATATTTACTTTTATCGCTATTGCACTCATAGGGATACTCTGGAAGAGTTTTTAGAGTAGGAGTCAGCATCGCAATTACGTCCTCTATACTGTCTAACTTTGCAAACACTCCTTCACACACAATATGTCCTTTCCGTGGGTTAGAGCGTGCAAGTGGGGACAACAAAGGTGGCTGAAGCAGTCTTCAAACAAGCCATATATATGTGTTGCTTGGCGGGCGAATTCAATTGCATTTCTCATCATATGACTTTCAGTACAATGCTGAATTTCCTAAGAGGAAATGCCCCGCCGTTTTTGAACAAGCATCAAGGGACGCAAAAAGGGTGGCCTGGCTCTGCTACTCGTTGCTTAATATTTTGCGATCACCTACTTTGTCCCCCGAAAAGCCGCTGTATCAGAAGTGCCGAGTCAAACACGAAGCCTGAGCGCAGCTCAACTATGCCGTCTCAGCTGTGGTGTTCTAATTTAAGAATCTCGCGAACACCCGGAAACAGAGGAGCAAAGGGCACAAGATTACGCGCTTCTATAGTTAGTCTGTGTTGTGAAGCTTTGCGGCTTTTCAAATTGGCCCCAATCTCTTAACTGGGCCTTCTAGTTCACTTATGATGTCTCGTCCGCCTGTGGTGGTGCCTCGGTGTGGGTGCCCAGCTACTGGAGCGAAGGTGGAGAGTTCAATCAATATTGTGCTCGTTGCATTTTGACGGAGGTGAAACGCTACAGGCTGCCTACTGCGCGATATCACTGCGAGTTAAGAAATACTAGATGGTTAACTTTTCCACAGCCTTGCTATAATGCATGCGCCATAAATATACAGTATGCTTGTACTTACAAGACCAAATTTTATCATAATGGATTCTTCAACAATACCAGCTTCTGTACTGAAAACATATGAACAGTACAATTGTGTACATGAAATAAAAATAGTTACCAGTGAAACGTTTGTCTTTTGACCACATCAAACAATGTTCTCAGACAGCAAAAAAAACTCGAGGTTAAAAAAATGAGCCTGCAAAGAGGCCGATAACCTTTAGGATATGAAAATATCATAACAAAAAGAGAACCACCGATCTGCGAGGCTCGGTAAACCCAACCACTGGTGCCTGCATAAAGCACTAGAAAAACATTTATGGCGTCTCAAACTGACATTTTCTGGCCCTGAAAAGTTCACTTTTTCGTACCATCATCCCTATCATATACCTAGGCTATTTCTGGTTGATGTCCACATATTAGTGCTGAGTCTGAAAGTCCATAATCCTAGTGCGTCCTCATTAACGGCCATCCTGAAGTGACATAATTTTGACTGTGAACTCGATTTACTCTCGGATGGTAAAAAATTTCGCAGTGTACTGTGACGGCGTCCCTGATTATTACACCGTAATTCGAAGGTGGAAAAGCCCTGGAATGGTATTGTTACAGTTGAGCACTTCTCGCTCCTTTTTTCCAGGTTTCTTTATTATTGTGTTGGCTGTTGTTTTGATACTAATATCAGTACGTTTTATTTTCAGTGAATTCGAGCACAAAACATGACTGTGTGAACACCACCTGGAATCCTAAAAATTGCACAGGTGAGTTGGCGTTGGCAGCCGCGCGAGATGGAAGAACACATATCGGATCGACAAATCTACTACGCGGCCCACGGGAAGAAAATGTTGCACAAAATCAAAATAGTGGAGATTCTGGTGTTTACACCTGTAGGTACTAAGTAGTGGTGGGTGACATATAGTAATTATTGCCTCTGTTACACGACAGTTTCGAAGCTGTTCAACCGATTGTATATCGACTGAATAGCAGAGCAAGACATTATACCGTAGAATCTAAATTCACACCGAGTCAATAGTCGATCGAGCCGAGAATTGTCTCGCTCACTATTGCAGTAGTGGGGTAAGCACGCGATAAAATAATGGTTAAGAAAAACGATGTTATATCAGATATTCCGAGACAGCAATGTGCCACTCGGTGATTATACTTAAAAACAGTGAAAAGGACATCGAGTACATTGTGAAACGTCATCCTACTGCAAATACGCAAAAATTTCCGTTAAATGTTAATCAATAATAATCACACGTAGACCTCCCTTGGTCTCCATGTGAGACTCAGAGTATTGAAATAAAACAAATATTGAACACTGTAATCGACGGAGAGTGGGAAGGGACATGGGTTAATCCCCTCTTCCCCCACCTCACCCGGTAAAGCTGCCGGACTTTGAATGAAGTCTATTCATTGATTCATTCATTCATTCATTCATTCATTCATTCATGCATTCATTCTAGGCCTATAACTGGATATACTGGATGGAGTTCGCATTGGGTCTATTGTAATGTACGTTTATTCATTGATCTATTCTACACACAAAATCTTGCTATATCAGGACCTGAAGTAGACTCACGCCTATATTACAGCAGTGCAATGACAGTATAAAATTTTTATAGGGCCTTCGCACACATTTTCGGGCAAAGGATTCAAGCACTCATTCATATTTGAAATAATAATTTAGTAAATAATGTCTAACTGACGTAATAAATATCTATAGATCATCTCCCCGAAGAGAACGCTAATGAGAAGGGAAGCAGCAGCAGTGCGCACGGCGTTGACCCGGTTGAACCGGGTGTCAACGTGGGTGCTGGAAGAGCGGTTTGAAGTGAAACTCAGTGTAGCGTTTACTGGAATAAACGTTTGTTTGAAACGCAAAGACAAAGGAAGAGGAACGCGTTGAAGACACTTGTGCATGTCTTCTTGGGCTCGCGTCTCATCGGTGTTACCCGCGCGCCATCTCTATTCTCGAACGTGATCGGCTTTTTTAATTCGCACCTCATCAGTATAGTTGGTCTTCCACTGCCGACGCTTGCGTTCGGCTTCTCTGGCTCGCGCCTCGTTGGTGTTCCGGGCGCGACGTCACCATTCGCGAACACCTCAAACAGAAAGCACGCTCGAAAACAGCGTACACAGTGCGAGCGTGGACTAACAACGTTCACACCTCAATTCTTAAAGCACGCTGTTCGAACAAAAAGAAAGATGCATGACATGAGCGCATAAGTATACACAGGATAAACGCGAGTAACTGTAACAATACTTGCTGCGCCACGTGTCAGCATCGCGTTCATTTCGTAAACGCGGTGGTGGCAGCGTCCGAAGTGACCTTCGTCTTCTCCCGAATTACGAGTCTGTGATAAACATGCGTGCAGAGTCATAGTGTTTCGTGGAAGCGGCACTTTGTAGAGGTGACCTTCGTGGAGGTAACATTTAGAGCACCCCAACGTGAGCCTGTCGCGACTTCTCGCCGCAGATAACGAAAACGCGATAGTGTTTCCGAGCTACGAGGACTCTTCAATGGTGTGTGGTGAATATAAATGGCGTGCCGTTAGCAATCTAGGCCACGTACGCTCTATGGCGGCATTCTTTCGCCGTCACTCGCACGCGACGGACGCAAGAATCATGGGCTCCCGCGGAGCAGCGAAGATGGTTATTGGTTGCCGCGAAAACAGGATTACAGATGAAAGTGACAAGGATCTTGAGTCTTGCCGAATCTGCCAACAGGATTTCTGGTTTTGAACACAGTGTTCTTGCACGGTGATATTCTAGTGAGGCGTTTCAAGGTCGAATATTTCCGCGATGCGCCGGCCAAAGAACGGCTGCTTCCTTACGTAATAGCATTGGGCGCCTATCATATTGTCACAATATTATGTTATCCGGCTCAGCTTGTTGGAGCAAACGAAAAGAGCGCAAGAAGGGGGAGACGGGGTGGCAAAAATCACTCATTTTCCTGAATGTGACGGATACAGCAAGACGAGGAAGCATCCAGATAAGCAGAACCCCACTAAATAAATACTACGTCCTATCACGGCAACTTCGAACTTGTGTCCCTTTTTCCAAGTCAGTACATATCTACATGCATCCTCAAATTGAGAGTAACCACTCTCGGCTGCGCGTCCTCGCTATCGTAACTCACCACGTCTGTCCCTCTCGTCCTTTGTGTTGGTGTCTACCGTTGTTTCGTGCATGATGCAAGGTGCTGACCTGGCGTTTTCTTGTTCCACTCACTGCAAACAGGCTCTCCTGGTGCGCCTCTTAACACCCTGGTACATACGCTGGGGTGGGGCAGACGGATGGCTGCGAGCCTGGGCTCGTTGAAGGTCGTCGTCGCATGCGCTGACCAGTCCCGGCAACTCCCCGCACAGCTGGCCAGCAGGATGTTTGAAGCATAAAAACGGCAGCTTGCCGAGGTGGAAACTCAGGCGGACATCTAAGCTCTCTAAGACTATGTCATGACCCAGACTATCTAGAACCTCCACCGTCTTCTCTGTCGTCCTGGCCTGCCACGTTCTCCACTGCGCGTGCCCGTTCAATACGACATCCCCAAGTGCACTTCTTCTTTCTCGTCATCCCTGACAAGATAGCCCCTACCTTCTCGAATTTCGCTCTCAAAAATTTTCTTCGCAACAGCATTGCACTTGACGTCACACGTTATCTCATTGCGCGTAGCCAACACCACTACTCCAGCACCGCACTTCACCACAACACACCCTGTCACGATGCACGTCACCGCTGTATGTTACGTCACTAGGACTTTAGTGCACACCCTGAGCACTTCAATGCACATCAGAAACATGCACAGCCTCACAATCTACTGTTTCACCGTTCGCCGATCAGCGCACTTCTCTACCCCCCTGCAGTATCCGAATCAGTTACATGAACACATACACTTCATACAACTATAGTCAATTTGCAACATCCATCAAGCATTACTGTGGATTTATCAATATGGTCCTGCATTTATACTCTACACTCGTACTGCTCAATACTCCGCGTAATAATTAACTTTGTCCAATTACTTTAGCGGGCTCGACCTACATTTCGCACACGACCTGACAAAACATTTCACATGGCTTTGCATGTACGGCCAAAAGAAGTGTTCTGCAACGATGCCAGTCGTCTTTCTCATTTCTTTATGGTCATCGATTCCAGCGCTATGCGCCCGATTGATAATTGCCCTTCGCATACCCAACGGCACAACCAATTGTTGTTTTTCAACTTTATCGGGGCCCTTTACTAATCGGTAGAGCAGTCTTCCAATCTTGGTAAACTTTTTCATATGTTGGCTTATTTTACAATAAATCCGCTTCCTTTGCGCATCGAAAAACCGACGCAAGGTACTATGCGCTTCTTGTTTTTGCCTAAACTCGTCGGTCGTAGCGTGTCATAAGATATCTGCGTTAAACTTATGCAGTCTTCTTTCTTGTTACCATTTCCTGCGATTTCTTCCACTGGACGTGCGGCAGCTTCTCTTGTTACTACGTCCCTTTGTCTTCCTTATTGGTGACCTCACTCTCTTCTGTCTTCCTTCTAATTGCAATTTTTGTAGTGGGGATGCTCCACAAGAGGCCTTGATTGTTCACTCCTCTAGCACCTTGTATGTTCCATAGAGTGACGACATCCATCAGGTTCCTAGCACACCGTGCCTCGATCCACCCGCAGTAATATAGTGTCAAGATAAGAACTCGTGCCACACGCATTTCCAGCATGGTTTTGTCCGCCAATCGGACGAGCGTTTGTTCCTCTTTCAGGTCACTTTCAGAGACCAGGCACTCTCTTACAGCACGATGTTTGACCCTGTATCTTTAAGTACAGTTACTGTTCGTCACTGCATGATTCCTTCCGCCACTGGCATAAAACCGTTTCCAAGTCTGGGCTGTACTGCCGTTGTGACAGCATATGTCTCGTCCTTGTCCTCTTGCGGAAGCCTCTTGGTGCTGTGACCACACACTGAACTCTCGTTCGCAGCAATGCAAGCTGTCTCGTTTGCTGGCCAGCTTCTCCAGCTTTCTGTTGAATGTCCACGACGTCCACAGCGCTCGCACTGCAACGAAGATCTGCGCATACGACCCAGCTGACAACTTCAAGCTCTGTGTCCTGTTTGGTCACAGAGAAGCATTCGCTAACAATTCGAGTCTGTTCTTTTTTCTCTTTCTCTTCCTTTTCCTTTCCGAAATTTTTCTGGCCCTCGGCTTTCAGATAGCGGTCCGCATGTTCTGCCAGCTCAGCCACGGTCTTCAGGTCGCACTGTTTGAGGATCACAGTGACACTCCATGACAAGAAGCCAAAAACAGTTCCGCTATCATGTGGTCCCTGAAGTCTTCGAACGTCCTACCTACTTTACCCATCTCCAACCAGCGATCAAAATAAGTGGAGGTGTCGGCGGGAAACTGTTGACCGGTCTCATTTTCAATGAGTTTACAAGTTCTTAACTTCTCCCGGAAGCCTTCTGCAGTGAGCCTAAATTGTTGCAATAGCGTGACCTTCAACTTGTCTTAGTCGAGCGCGTGAGCTGCTGGCATCCGACTGAAGACCTAAATGCTTACCCAACAACACACGTACAGAGCCCAATGGCCCAATCGTATTTCTGCCATTTTTTGTCGTGACAATCCTCTAGAAATGCTGGATATACGCGTAATGATTATCCCGGTTCTCGTCGAACTGCTCCATGAACTTATAGGGGCAGACCTTGCCCACTCTCTGGGGTGCAGTATGAGATACCGTTCGGGTCCCTTTGCCATTGTTCAGTGCACAAAACTTACATTTCTTTTCCGTTAGCTCTTTCTCAAGCATCATATTTCTATAGACCCGCTCATCTGCTGGCTTAGCTATTTCTCCCTCTTCATTTACAGCCTGTAGAGTTTCTACTCACTTATCTCTTAATCTCTTTCTCGTCTTCATGCAGTTTCATAATGCTTTTAGCAGACAAACCCGCGCCCCCTCTAGCCACCAATAACCACTCCAGGTTCATTTCGCTGCTCATAGCACTCCAGGGCAAGTGAAAAAAAATGAGTGTATTCTGCACAGCTCACCACTATATCATATTATTATGTTACCAAGCTCGGCTTGTTAGAACAAATGAAAAGAACGCAAGAAGGGGGATACGGGGTGGCAGAAAAACATTCTTCGTTTCCCTGTACGATACGGATACAGCGAGACGAGGAAGCATCTAGATAAGCAAAACCTCACTCGCTAAATACTACGTCCCATCACGGTAACTTCGAACTTCTGTCCCCTTTTCCAAGTCAGTACAAATCTATATGCATGCCCAAATCGAGAGTAACCACTCTCGGTTGTGCGTCTTTACTATCGTCGCTCACCACAACCGTCCTTCTTGTCCTTTGTGCTGGTTTCGACCGTCCTTTTGTGCGTGATGCGAGGTGCTCGCCTGGCGGTCACTTGTTCCACTCACTGCAGACAGGCTCTCCTGGTGCGCCTCAAGAGACCCAGTACATACGCCGGGGTGGGGAAGACGGGTGGCTGTGAGCCCAGGCTCGTTGAAGGTCGCCGTCGCATGCACTGACCAGTCCCGGCAGCTCACCGCACAGCTGGCCAGCAGGATGTTTGAAGCATGAAGACGGCAGCTCGCCGAGGTGGAAACTCAGGCAGACCTCCAAGCTACCAAAGACTAGGGCAAGACCCAGACCACCTAGAACCTCTACTGTCTTCTCTGTCCTACTGGCCTGCCACGTTCTCCACGGCCCGCCCGTTCAATAAGGCGTCCTCAAGTGCAGCTATTCTTTCTTGTCATTCCTGACACATTACAACCATGCGTGAGCCGTCATTTAAACAGCGCGGAGGTGACGAAGAGGTTGACTGAACTGAAAGAACTCCAGATCAAGGGACACTGCTGCCCCGTTATCAATCCACAGGAGCAGTAGGTGAGGCTGTGGCTTCACTGGCTGTTACAAGGCGTCACGGATGCGGATGAAGATGTCCTCACAGCGTTGGCGGCATTCGGAAAAGTTACAGAAGTGATCTGGGAACGCTGGCATTGTTACGACCGGCACAGCAAGGAGGTGGCTTGCAAGGGACGCTCATCGGCGTAACGGTCATAGCTGTCCGCGTCCAGCAGGAACGCGGGAGGCGTCTGTGTGCGCCGCAGGAAACGGACATCAGCGTCGCTGGGACACACAGCCTGCGTCTAAGAAGATGCACGTGCACGGACGAGGGGTACGAAAAGCGCGTCGCGTGTGCGGTCGGAGCTCTCTCGCTGGACTTCGCTGGCCCGCTCGTCTCGAGTGCGCTCTGGGCACTTGTGATAGAGAGCGGCGTCTGCACGCTCTCGTTGCAATGTACTTCTCTTGCAAATATGTAAATTAAACGCATCTTCTACTTGTTCGTGAGACGCGTCGCAAGAGACATCCTTCGCCGGATCCCGGGTGGCAGCCTCAACCCCTCACCGGGCATATCAACTGGTTGGCAGTGGTGGGATCGGTTCGTGTTCTTTCCTGGTACCGATGCTGGTGAGTGCTCACTTTCCGTAGAGATTCTGCCAGGTGTTTTGGATAGATGGTGATGTTCATCCAAAAGGGTAGATTAGTTGCTGCTTTGTGAAGGATTTGGTTTATTAGAGGTACCTTCATGGCAGTTTGAGCAACGGAAGTCTGCACGGGGTGACTATGGACTTGAACAAATTGAGGAAACCGGATTTAGTGCTGTTGTGCCAGGAGCTGGGGATTGAGGTGGCGACTATACATAGAAAGCCACTTTTAATACAGGTGATTAAGGATTCTGGCGCGGATGCGGAGGAGCTCGCCGAGTGCTGGGAGCTAATTCAGGAAAGGATGAAAAGGGCACAAGAAGTCGAAGAGCGAGAGCGCCTTATGTTTGAAAAAGAAACCGTCAGGCGCAAAGAAGAAGCGGAAAGCCAAGAAATGGACCTTGAGCGCTTGCGGCTTCAGCTTAAGATTGCAGAGGCAAAAGGCACTAGTGATCTGGAACAGAAAAACGAGGTGCTGTGCCAGTTAAATGCTAGCGAAACAGCTAGGATAGCTGTAGAAAAGTTGGTACAGACCTCAACGGTGTTTGTCGCGACGGTGGATCTTGCAAACAATGTGGAAGTAATCAAGAACACTGGAGAAAGCTCAGGAGAAGTAGCGACAGTAGAGAATGGTATCAGTGTAGTTGCAAACAGCTCTCAGGAATGCGAGCAAGATTTTTCTAAGGGAAGCAACTGCATTGTTCCTCAGTGTATTAACCAGTCCGCCGGTCTAGAGGGTCAGCATAAAGATGATTTTGTCGAAAATAAATTAGATCGCGCGACTGAGACAGCTGACGCAAGGTGTGCGAGGGTTGACGAGCTGGAGATGCAATCGGGAGGCTCGGAAACGAGACGCAAGAAACGGCGCAGACGCAAGAGACGTCGAAGAGCCGCGAGCGAGACAATGGGCACTACGCGTGTTGAAGAAAGCTCGCAAAATTTGAGCGTAGCAGGCAAAATTAGGCATTTCGCATCGGCGTCAAAGTTGCCCTGCACGAGTCCGAGCCACCGGACAACAAGTAAAAGAACAGCGGGTTCTTCGCAAATGCAATCAAGTGGAAGGCGCCAGCGGAAAAAGGGTAGGCCACAGCGTGCATCCTTGCGACCGAATTCGCGGCCGAGGTTTAGAGCTTTCCGCGGACAAGAGTGTCGAAGGGGTCCTGAGAAAAAGGCCACAATAGCTAAACACCGGAAGGGAGTTAGCCCAAAGAGGACATCGCCACTCTTTCCCACGCGTGCTCGAATCCCCTCCGCCGGGCTGACCGAATCCCACCGAAATCGCGATTGAGGCGTGACTCTGCCGTTCAGGTGGAAGCACGTGCGCGTCGTTGCCTCGGGCGTTCTCGAAATCCGCCAAGACCTCGACCGCCACATGTACGATTGAAGTGAGGGACAGCTGTAAGCTGGAGAGTCGGACACAGGGGTTTTATTAGAAGCGATGCCATCGAATTTGTCATGTTTGTTGCAAATGTTTCTTAGCACTTCATGAAGCACGATTCATGCCACAATATTTATGTATTTTTGCTAAACAATTAGGCATTGCCTTGATTTTATGAACATTTATTTTCGAGTTCACTTGGTCACCACCTCAGTGTAGTCTTCTGTTCGGCAATAAACATTGAAAGGAGCTTCGCCCTAACTTGAACCTGGCGAATCTTAGGCGGGCTGAGTGCTCGCAGTGTCGGTGCTCTGTTTGTGTGCATCCTCCCCCACTAAAGTCGGGCAGCTACTGGCCCAGAAAAAAAAACTGTGGTGTGCGTGTATGGGTAGTGGTTGACAATCAGTGAAACACCCGAGAAGCACAGCGGCCACTTCAGGAAGCAGTGCCACTGCAGACCTTCCGTGACCTCTTCCGGTGGCGGACGGGCTGTTATGGCCGGCACAGCAAGGAGGTGGCTTGCAAGGGACGCTCATCGGCGTAACGGTCAAGCGCTGTCCGCGACCTGCAGAAACGCGGGAGGCGCCTGTGTGCGCCGCAGGAAACGCATATCAGCGTCGCTGGGACACACAGCCTGCGTCTGAGAAGATGCACGTGCACGGACGAGGGGTATAAAAAGCGCGGCACGTGTGCGGTCGGAGCTCTCTCTCTGGACTTCGCTGGCCAGCTCGTCTCGAGTGCGCCCTGGGCCCTTGTGATGGAGAGCCGCGTCTGTACGCTCCCGTTGCAATGTACTTCTCTTGCAAATATGTAAATTAAACGCATCTTCTACTTGTTCGTCAGACGCGTCGCAAAAGTCGTCCTTCGCCGAATCCTGAGTGGCAGCCTCAACCCCTCCCCGGGCATATCAGCATGTAGAATGAGTAAGTTAGAGGAATTCGACAACCCGCACTGTTTTCATTAATCCGAAAATGGTATTAAAATGGAGGACTTGCCTCATGGGATACGATTAGCCGGTGAATTAGCCCTAGTGGTAGCCCCCGGTTGGCCGATGCAATGCCTGTGTTGCAGTGGGACAGGACAGGTTCGTCGATGTGTAATATGCCATGGTGCTTACGCTGCCGGCATTTTGGTTCCGTGATCCTAGTGCTGTGCTCGTCCAGGAGGTGCTCCAGAAGGTGCCAGGACTTGCCATTTCTGGTTTGACCGTCGCAAACTCACAGAGCTCATCCCACTGCTATTTTCACAGTGTTTCGCAACGTTGTTCAATTTTTTTGTTCATCTCTGATACTTTTTGCGAAGCCTACGGTTGTGCATCTGCTCCTTCCATCAAAAAATGGAGCTTCCTTGGCTTCGAGCAAATGGGAAAGCCTACTGTCCATCTTCTCCACATTTAAATCTTTCTTTATCTTCTTGGTAGCAGTAGTGGTATCTCTGCGGATGCCCTCGTACCATTCCTCGAAATTGTCAGGAGCACTGGCCCTTCTACCGCGAATGCTGCGAAAAAGATCCCAATCAACCACCGTGAACTCTCGGACTCTGCTACAGTCCACTATAATAGAAGTTGGCAGTACGTAGTGGTCGCTGCCAAAATTCATGGCGGTGTTGGATCACGTAGCCTTTTCGACATTCTTGATGAAAGCAAGGTCTGGCGTCGTGTCTCTTGTCGCAGAGTTGCCTATCCGTGTAGGAAAAGCCTTAGCAGTGATTAGGGTAACGTCTAGTTCGGTGGCGTCCTGCCAGAGGTCTCGGCACTTTCTTGTCTCATACACGTATCACCATGAGCCATTGGGGCATTGAAGTCACTAACTATCACGAGGGGCCGAGGACTGGCTAATTCAACTGCCGCCTCGGGCAACGTCTTGAACTGCTGGCGCCTGTACTTGGGGGTACTGTAGACATTAAAAAAACACTATTTTTCCACTGATTGCACCGTGATGTGTCAAGCAGGTTCTCCACCATTGCATCTTCGATATTGCATCTGGCCAGCTTCAAGTTGTGTGCGACGTTTGTCAGCTTTTTACATACTAGTGCGCAGACACCTCGTCCCCCTGACTGGACAGGGATCGCCCGGTAACTAGAAAAGGACGCTGCAGAGGCTAAAGAGTCTTGAAGGGCTATAATTAGAGGTTTCTTCGTTATTTTGCTAAAGTACTGCTGCAGGAGTGCTAGTTTAGCAGCGTACCCCTGCAGCTCTACTGCCAACTACAGACAGTGCCTTTATCGTTATCCATTATAGATTCTGCTTTCATCGCCCGCCCTGGGGGGTCAGCGTGGCTCGAAAAAGCTGCCCCTCTTCGGAACGAACTCCTGGGCTATCGAAGTGTATGGCAATGGTCATTTCCACGTTGCCAGGCGAAGCACATTTTGGCACAGATTTAGGCAGTTTGGCGTGATTTTCTAGCGTGATGATGCACTCGTTCATGGCCCTTAGCCTCTTGACTGGGTCACTGAGTGCAGCTTGCATCTGTCTGACACTCTCCGTGAGGCTAGCTACACTTCGTGCCACCATCCTTATGTTCTTTGTAATTGTTACGAGCATTTTCTTAATCTCTTCGACTTGAGAGTCCGTGTTCTTAAGCTTACTCACTACCACCTTGCGTTTGGTTGCCATGAGCCCATCTCCAATAGGGGCTGGCACCGGCGTATTAGTGTTTTAGACTTCAGTAAAGCTGCTCATCGAGCTCAGCATTCTTTTAAACTGCGCCATTTCACTTGCCATCTTGCTAAGCGTATCCTTAAGCTCGGCATTTTCCTTTTTCAATCGTAATATCTCCGCGTCTACAGCATACTCTTGGGGCGGGTCGCATTGCACGGGTTGCTCGCCGTCATTAATACAAACCCTCTCAGCCCAGGTCAGGTTCGACTTGCTCCTGCTCTGGTCCTCGGCGGCGTGGACCGTCGGAGACAGCTGGAGTCCCCATGCGTGCCCGCAGTCTGCCCTGGGCAAGGGGTCCTGTCCGGTGCTGTGTGCATCAGTCTTTCTTGGGCCAGGTCCGAGACTGGATCCGAAATGGGTGAGCTGAGACGCGGTCTTGTGCCATCCCTGGATTGAGACCGTCTCCAGGACATGGAGCGGGCCCCGGATCTTGAACAGGACTCGATACACACCCTGGACGTGGGACGACTCCTGCAGCTGTCTCTGGTTCTGGATCTCTCTCGTGATTTGAATCGGCCTCGAGGAGCTGATGGGCGGAGCTGGCCCTGCTGATGATACACATTGAGCTCGAGGACGTCATTGACATTGCCGGATGGAGAACTCTCCCGAGTGGCGCGGGCCCTCACGCCTCGCCTGCGCCTGACGACATAGGGTATTCGATATCGGTGCTGGCATTCCCAGGATGCGTTGAGGTGTTTTCCGCCACACAAACCATATATTGGTTCACACACATGATCCTCTTCTTCCTGAGTAGCTTCTCTGCAAGCCACCAAAGAACAGAGGGTTGACAAGCTCGTTACTCGATTAGTTTTCAAGTACCTGCTGGTCGAATGAGAGGACGAAGACGGCATGTTCCCAGAGTATGGCGGCATGAATTAGACGAAGACTTTTCAGAGACTGAAATCAGGAGAGTGATACAAATGCTCAATCGCAAGTCGGCACAAGGGCCAGATGGGATCCCGAACAGAGCCCTCAAAAATCTCGACGACGCATCCATTGAACGTCTAACTGGTTTAATCATTGAAGCATAGAAAACGGGTAGGGTTCCTGAGGAATGAAAGATAGCCGACACCATACTGATTCCTAAGCCAGGAAAGTCTCCTAGCGTAGAGAATCTTCGCGCCATCTTCCTCACGTCGTGCGTGAGTGAGGTGGCAGAGCACGCGATTCTCAACAGACATAACGACTACCTGGAGGGAAATTAGATTTACACGCACAATATGATTAAATTTCGTACCGGTCTTTCAACAGAAGATGCAATGCTGCTCAATAAGCACCAACTCGTTGATGGTTACTCTAGAGATACAAAGGCTCTTCTTGGCCTAGACCTAGAGAAGGTTTTTGACAACTTCAAGCATAAATTCATCTTGGAGACTGTGGCAATACTCAAGCTTGGGCCCGGACTGTACAACTACATCAAGTCCTCCCTGTCTGGAACAAAAGTGAGACTGTGCGTTGGGAACTTTTTCTCTGAAGACATACCACTCGGGCATCAAGGCACGCCCCAGGGGTCTCTGATTTCTCCAGTGCTGTTCAATCTCTGCATGATTGGACTGTCGAAAAGACTAGCTAGCGTGGACGGCATAGAGCATATCACCTACGCCGACGACATCACAATCTGGTGCGTGGGTGGCAATGAAGGTCGGGTGCAAAATGCCCTTCAAGAAGCAGTCGCCGAGGTGGAATCGTATTTGCGCCAAACAGGACTCAGATGCTCACCCGCCAAGTCGGAGCTCCTGCTCTATAGAAAACAACATGGTGGCCGACCTGAGGGATGGAAACACGTCGAAGAAAGCGATATACGCATTTACTCGAGTGACGGGGAGCAAACTCAGAGGGTAGAGACCATCAGGGTCCTCGGCATGATTAATGAAGCGAATGGTGGCATCATTACCACTCTGTTGAAGATCGTCGCCAAGACTGACAACTCTTGTCGACTCGTCAAAAGAATCTCACGGAGACATAGAGGCCTTGTGGAAGTTAATTTGTTAAGGCTCATCAATGCTTCTCTAGTCTTTCACTTTACCTACACCATTGCGATGCGCAACTGGCTTAGGTCGAAGTGACAAGCTTGACATGATTATCAGAAAGGTCGTCAAGAAAGCACTGGTGATCTGTAAGCACACAAACCAAGACTTTCTCGCGTTCCTGTGTGCACAACTATGCTGCCAAGATAGCGGAAGCGCAGCAATGCTCGCAGCTGGCTCCGTTGTCCAATATGCCGGTTGGTAGGCACATACTTGGCGTGCTATATTTTAGCCCTATGGAGCTGGAAAAAATAGCGTGCTTATATCAAAACATATACAGGAAAACGCCATTGTTGCTCCCATACCCCGCAACTCCCTCCCTGTACACATTGGGGGACGTCTGGGGCAACGGCGACTGCTCCACTGAAGCAGCTGGGAAAGGGTGGCATAAATGCAAGTTTCGTTGACACTGCAGCATATCGAGATGGCAAGAAGTTCGCAGCGGTGGGCGTGGACCAAACAGGCTCGACCACGAACTGCGCCGCAGTACGCACAATGAACCCTCAGGTGGCCGAACAAGTGGTCATAGCACTCGCTCTGTAAATGGCCTGTGCGAAGAGTTGTACAGTGACTCCAAATCCGCAGTAACAGCCTTTCAAAAGGGCTGCATATCAACGCAGGCCGCCAGGATCTTGAACAACTCCAGCATAGATACGACTGTCCCTCACGCCATATATTGCTTCTTCGCGAATGTTGGCTTTCTAAATGGTGTTGCTCTGAACCCGAATGAGTCAGCCCACACAGCAGCGCGCACGCTCACTGACTGCGCTGCTCTTGACCTGGGTGACGGCTCTATTACCGACGACGAGGGACATAAAGACACACTTACTACACACAACGAGATTACCAAGTATTACTACATGGCGAGGCGGGCATTTCTAATGCCACATTCAAAACTCAATAGAGCACAGGCCGTCTCGTTGTGCTTACTTGAAACTCATTTGTACCAATCGTTTGCATACCTAATTGTAATTTATTCCCACAAATTCCCCGATGCAGCCTGTGGTGCTTGCGAACAGGCCGCTACATTAGCCCACATGTTCTGGGAGTGCGCGTCGCTTGGACCGACTTATAGCAAACCCGAGTGCGATTCGCTTCTGCGCAGCCAAGAATTTTAGAACCAAATACTGGCCGTCCAGTGTGCCCGCGACAGGGCTGTCAGGATAGACCTCCGGGCCCTCACGTAGAAGTAGCCGGGTGACGTGTGGCAACCTCAGTGTCTGCACTGAGCCATAATAAAGTTGTTCTCCCTCACTCACTGACTCACTTGGACGCAGAATGCTTCCGTTCGTACGCTTCACTGACCGGATAAACGGAAGCCGAGGATGCAACGAAACACATTGTGGCCTTGACGGAAGCAGAGGACGCGGCTGAAGGTGGCGGAGATCAGGTCGCAGCAAATTTTAACTGTGCATCTGAAACGACAGTAAACGAACCTACACCGACACCTGTGGGCATACGACAAGGTTCTAGAGCTGTATCGACCGATGCGGCTGACATTACAGGGACAGGGGCAAGCTGTAAAATCACTGGAGCGTCTGTGCCTGTGTATAAACAGGGCCAAGTAATCTATGGTGCCTCTTGCATCATCAGTTTTTACATAAAGATGGACGGAGACGTGCGTAAAGCCAGCGGCGTAGCTGGTACTGACAGTGCCGTTCCCGCCACTAAAAGACCATTGAAAGAACCTGCGAAGATAGGAAACACAAACAGCGCAAGTAGCATGGAAGAACCACCGGCTAAGACATCCGCTGGCAGACGCACCAGCATTGGAGCAAGGGCTAGTGGCATCGCGAACAAGATAAGTGGGAACAAATCGCTTCCACTGCGTAGTAAAACTGGGTGGGCGGGCGGTCCCGTAGGCGTCTAGCGTAGCGCTGGACGTGCAACATAAGCGTCATTCTCCGGGCCTAGGTAACTCCTTCACATGATTGAAATGGTGCCTAAAGTGTCATTTAGCTTCGCCACTCTGAACGCTAGAGGCTTAGCCTCAGACAAGAAGCCAATGGTATCGATTGCTGTTGGAAGAAATTTTGAATGTACTCGCAGTGCAGGAGATGAAATTCGAAAAAGAGGAGGAGACTCGGAGCATGGTGCTTAAATTTACGCCACGGTATTTTGCGACTGTGAGCCATGCCATAGTTAGATGTGGGGGATGTGTCCTCTTTGTTAAAAAACTTCCAGGATTACTCATACAAAATGCGTTTTCGTGCTCATCAGGTCAAGTAGTATGATGCAATAGTGACACTCAATATCGCATTTTATCCGTTTGCGCTAGAACTATTGGCCAGAAAAGGGCGAGTTCTTTTTTTTCTAATTTACGACAGCGTACGTGTACTGGTAGGAAACTCTTATTGGGAAGGGATTCCAACTGTGTCCTCTTCTAAAGTGATAGACCCAGCAGTCGCAATTTTAAAGACAAAATCAGTGATGTCCTGGCACAGGTGATTATTGAATACGAATTAGTATATGTAGCGGAGTGCCTCTATAGATCCTGAGATGTGAAATATACCCACTTTCAGGGCCCAACAAAAGCCCTATTGGACCGACTTTACCTTACTGCAGATGCGATAGCTCAGTGTAACAGTTATAACGTTGTCCCTGTTTTCTTTTCTGATCCAGGTCTTGAAAATTTTAATATCGGATAAACGAAATAAATGTCTCTTGGGAACAGTGAAAACTGAACTCTAGCCTCTTCATTTTGAGTCATGCAGTGAACAAGTTATAACAAAAAATATTATAATAACGTGTAGCGCATGGACAAAATAGGAGAAAAATGGGAGCAGCGAATCAAAATCAATTCAAGCAGCGAATCAACATGAAAGCAATAGAGAGATTCAGCGTTTTATTTTTTGTATCTAAAAAGAAGAAGAAAGAGCTAAGATGGACACTTGAGAGGCTAACACCCCTTGAATGTGAAAAACCCGGAGTATATAAAGACAATTCGCGGAGTATCAAACAGAGGATGGAGGTATATGAGGAGCAAAGCTATCGCGGAACGCTAGTGGAACCAGAGCAACATCAATGACTTTGGATGATCACCCAACGAAGCGATCGCTTGAATTAGAGAAGAGTGATGACAGACGAAACAATATAGATGACATTTAAATCAACAGTATCGAAGTTTCAGACAGTAAAGCGTAGGATGGGTGTTTTGGTATACACTACGGAGTACTCTTCGCTGCCACGCCCATTGATGCAGAGGCTTTGAGAGAGAGATTCTTAGCAGAACGCCAAGTTGTCTGTTGACACCAAATCAGCTTTAGAGCTATCTACATCACCATCGGAAGTAGAAAGGTCTATAGATAAAATTAACTGCGGTGAATCTCCTGGGCCGGATAGCCTTTGCGCTTCGTTTTATAAGGAGTTTAAAATGAATCATCCCAAGTACTCGCACACGTCTTCGATCAGGTTTATAAACTTGACGGCCTCGCTGGGTCCTTTAGTGAAGCACATACAGTTTGAATAGCTAAGACGGAACAGTTCGTGAAGTTAAAATTAGTTTCTTCGTATACGCCTGTATCAGTAATTCTGATTACAAAATTTTAAAGAAAGTACTATCCCGGCGACTTCAGGCTATAATCGAAGAATTGGTAGGGCCCCACCAAGCGTGCGGGATTATGGGACGCTCCATCGTGACCAATGTACACAAGATGCGTTGTTTGCTTGATTGTTGAGATACCAATCAAGGCGAGGTAGCTATTCTACAGATTGATCAAGAGAAAGCTTTTGATTTTGTTTCCCACAACCTTCTGCTAGCCATTCTTCAACATGTCAGCGTTGGTTCCATAAACTGAGGTGGAGTAGCTATGGCACACTAAAATTGCATGACCCAACATGTAATCAAAAAGACGCTAGGAGATACAATTCACATAAAGTGTTCTGTCTGTCAGGGCTGCCCGCTGAGTCCCCTACTGTTCATTTTACATATAGAATTGGTGTGCTTAGCAATAACTCAAAACAGCAGCATTCATTGCTTTTAGGTTAGAATATTCGTAAATTAAAATTCTGCCGAATGCCGACATTGTGGCTGTTTGTTGTACCGCTCAATGTAGCGTTACCACTACCATCACTGTAGTTAAAAAAATGGCAGTATAACCACGGAGTGAATGATGGAAAGTGGGGCGAAGCATTCGTCCATCTATTCGTTCTTGCTTCCGTCCGTCCATGCGTCCATCCGCCGTCCGTGCGTGCGTCAGTTCGTGCGTCCGTCCCTGCGTTCGTCCATGCATCCACCCTTGCGTCCATTCTTGCATCTATCCATGCATCTGTCTGTGTGTCCGTTCGTCCATCTATTCAACACTCTAAGGACCACCATCTCGCATTCTTTTATACCTGTCTTGTCCAATAGTGCTCAATGTACATGCCAATAGCTGCCAATGGGGAATGAGACACAGGAGCATTCTGATTTTAGCTAACGCGCACGCGGCGAACTTTGTATTGTTCAAAAAAGCACAGGAAAAATCCCCACCGGCAGCACCTTGCAGGTCAAAATGTAACACTTGTTACACACTATGACTACGACTACGAGGGACGAACGGGTGCCGCTTTAAAGAGCTTCGCCCCTAAATGTGCAGCAATGTAACTGGCAGTCTAGTAAACTGGACAAAGTGTCTCGGCTCCTAGCATGGACAGTGGTCGTCCAGACCAGACTACTTTGCCAATGTTAAGTGGGTGAACACACCTGTCAAATATCTTGGCGTTCACTGGAATATTTTAAATATAATGAAAACTACTGGCAATAACAAGCGAAAGGAATCTGTACAAAAGCCAATAGATGCAATGGTAATAAAATGTTAGATGATTTGATTGATATGTAGGGTTTAACGTCAGCAAATTACCATAAGATTATAAGAGACGCCGTAGTGGAGGGCTGCATAAATTGCAACCACCTGGGGTTCTTTAAAGTGCTTCAAAATCTGAGCCCACGTGCCTACATTTCCGCCTCCATCGGAAAGGCAGCCGCCACAGCCTGGATTCGATCCCGTGACCTGCGGTTCAGCAGCCGAGTACTTTAGCCACTAGACCACCGCAGCGGCGCTGATCAACTGCTAGTGTTCTCGAGGACGACTGTCTGAAATCTTTTCTTTGCCTCAAAACTTTGGTATGTGGTGCAAGTATCGATTGTTCAAGAACTAACATACAAAAGCTCCATCGCATCTTCACAGTGTTCGCATCGGCTTCGAGCTGGGAGAGATGCAGTCGAAACAACCTATTTCGAAGAATGAAACATGGGTGCTGGGTCTATCACATCTTTTCACGCACCAAGTCATAATTATGTTCTGTTTGTTATTGCTACACAAGGAATCCTGTCTTACGTACAGTGTGCCAAGTGAGACATATGTGGGCTTGATTGATATGTGGGGTTTAACTTCCTAAAACCACCTATAAATTATGAGAGACGCCGTAGTAGAGGGCTCCGGAAATTTCGGCCACCTGGGGTTCTTTAACATGCGCTCAAATCTGAGCACACGGGCCCACAACATTTTTCCCTCCATCGGAATAGCAGCCGTCACAGCCGGGATTTGATTCCGCGACCTGCGGGTCAGTAGCCGAGTACCTTAGCCACTAGACCACCGGGGCGGGGCCATATGTGGGCTCTACCTTGATATGTGGTTAGCACAACTGACATGACTGGTGCGTTCTGCAGGTATCTCAAGAGGTTATTTTAACTGTACCGTTTTTTCTGTTAGAATATTCAATGAATACTGTTTTTCAAAGACTCGCGAAAAGCTGTACAACGATGTGTGTGATGTTGTTCTACCTGAACCCCTGTACCGCGCCATGTACACTGCAGGTCAAGCGCAAGATGTGCTTGAACGAGTGAAAAGATTGCAAGTGACTGCTGCCGCTAAGTCCTCTTTCGAGCTTCATACGGGTACAATATCTGGCAGGACATTTGAAGCAGACTGGTTTTTATTCACCTTGGAGAACGAATTGCATTATCTGTGAAAAAAATGGCCGCGTATCTGCATTTATTTTGCAAATGTCGTCAAAATACGATAGTCTTGCGTGTGGAGAGAGTGAACAAAACATTTCTTTGATGTTTTGCTCAAGAAAATCGGTGAGTGGTATTCTGGAGGTGCTCTGTTAGTGTGCCTCGAGCGTGCAGTGGAGGCGAACTAGCGCATCAAGTCACGTTACACGTGAGACATGAGCGCCACCTAGCAGTTTTTTTTTTCAAAACAAAGCACGTGGGTGTGAGACGGGTGTGCACCCCCGCCTCAGAGGTGATAAGGTGTAGAACGCAAGGTGACGGGTAGGGGCACCGCCGTTGCGTTTTAGCAAAGCGTTGAAAACACTCGCCTTTCCGTGG
This sequence comes from Rhipicephalus microplus, assembly GCF_013339725.1. NCBI lineage: Eukaryota > Metazoa > Arthropoda > Arachnida > Ixodida > Ixodidae > Rhipicephalus > Rhipicephalus microplus. The sequence goes on from NC_051174.1 coordinate 82,493,595, forward strand.
AAGCGTTGGATGGTCAGCGCAGCGTGATAAGCACTACGGTCCTTAAAATTACTTATGTATGTCTTCTTTAGTAAAAGGAACTCATGCAGATTATATACGTGTTGTTATGGTGCCCCAGAAACGCGCAATAATTGCTTTTTAATCGTCGTTGCACAAGTATGAAAGCTGAGTCTTGAGCAACATAGGTGGGTGCTGCGGATGGGGTCGGCCGTTTCAAATAACCGATGCTGTTAGGAGTGGACAAACAGACAAATGTACATACATACATACATACATACATACATACATACATACATACATACATACATACATACATACATACATACATACATACATACATACATACATACATACATACATACATACATACATACATACAGACAGACCGACCAAAATTTTTGCGTAGTAGGTCCCCAAGAAAGACTATCGTCTTTAAAACCAGAAACTATATAACTTGTTTTCTAAAATACTTGTGAAGGTATATACTTCTATGATGTACTTGAAACAACGATCAAAAAGGCATTGCCTTTGAATGCTTATGGTATAAGATTTCAGCCAACAGTTGATGAAGAGGGGACGCGTTTCGATTTGGTTATGCTATGTGGCCTTCACTGTTTATTACGGACACGTATGGCAAGATTTCATTGCGATCATAGTGCACGGTTTGGACGAATGTATTTGCGTGAATGTATGGCAGAAAACTCAGGAGATATTAACTGTAGAAAACTCAGGAAATTATACCTGAGTGGCTGTTGAGCATAGAAACCTTGTAAGCACTTAGGCAATTTCAGTTTGAGTCAGACTTTCACTGCTTGTTTCTGTTATACTTGTAGTTGGATGTACGCTCTTGTGAGCTTGCAATAAAGGAAAAAAGTACACTCTGTGGCATGGGCGTTAGCGCTGCATGCTGAGAAGCCAGAGGATGCTGGTTTGATTCCTCTCGACAGATTCTTGTCTTGTGTTTTTTTTTGCAATCTCTCTGCATATTTTTTCAACGTCACTTCCGTGACGGAAGTAAGTCAGCAGAGTGGTTGTTGACCCCGGGATTACACACTTTTGTGTTAAAAGCAATCAATACCAAAGCTCACCTACACTTACGTTATTCTATCGTGCATGTGACGTGGATTAAGGTAACGTAACCGAACGAGAAAAAACCTCCCTTGCCGGGGCTCGAACTTCAGGTTATTCTACTACACAGGAGCGCACACCGTGTGTGCTTCTTCCCTATTTGATGACACCATGAATGCGCGCAAATTGTGTACTAGTGTTTCATATGACTAGGTATATGTCATGTTTAGATGAGACGAACAATGCGTTGTGCCCACGTATACGTGGACACCTGCAGCTGCTATAACAATTAAATCATGATCGCGAGCGTTAGTCGTCCCAATTGAGATATGACATTCTGCATTGACATTAGTATGTCAACGTCAAGTGATGGCATAGCTCCCAAACACCAATAAATACTGTACAAGCTGTCACAAATCACTATACAACAAGCACTGCTTTTGTGAAAATGAGTTTCACTTTCCTTTGCATGTTGAGGGTTTAGCCATCTTTAAAATAAACTTCACAAGCTTCACTAAAATTAAAATCTTGTGGTCTGCATTCTATAGTTTTTGCACAGCCCATTTTCTTGAAACGGATTTGACACCGATATTAGGAGGCTTTGGACGTACCTTTTTCTGGTGAAAAACCAGTGCACGAATTTGTTTTGCGTGATTCACGTAAGCAAAGTAGGTTCTAGATTGATTAGTTCCTTTTGGAATACCGTTAACGGAAGTCTTTAGGACTGCGTAGCTGCAAGCATTTTTCGTTTTCATGTCTTCAGTTTGGAACGGACCGGGAACGTTATGCGTGAACCGCACCTTAAACCCAATGCTCTGCAAAAAGGGGCCGCCATTGAAACCTATATCAGAGCCGATAAATGACTCAGGTAAGACATAACATCTTTGATTCTTATGCTTTTTTGAAGCAATAAAAACGTTGCCTTCTGATCGCAATGCATGCTGTTATATCTAGGTTTTTGCATGCTCTCTGCGTTTATTTATGGGAGGCATTTTGATGCGAAAGTTCAGATGAGCGCACCCAATGATTTTAAATTCTTAAAACCTTGAGGTGGTGTATGCCGTTCATACACCTGAACACTCCGAGTACTTACTTTTGAAATCAGAACAAAAGCTAGCTTCGAAGGGAATCATAGCTTGTATCTTAAAGGAACCGGCACATAGTTGGTCGTCATTTGAGCCATATAAAAAATAGGAGTCATACAAGGCGACATGTGCAAACCGACGGGTAGTACAGAAACTGGGAATTCCTTGATCAGTTTTTAGCTATGATGACGGGTTATAGAGCAAGCGAAAAAATAAACACCTATATGGTCTCAAGATTGAAGAGCGTTTCATCAACTCTCTAGGCCCTGCCTGCAATTAGGTCTACATTCACCTTCTTCGGCGCCTTGATGCACTTCTTAAAACGATTACCTTAACATTGCTTTTTCAAACAGCGACTTTGGTCCCTTCCATACCTGTGGTTGCCTGTGTTGATGCTTTACCGCAATGCACCCTCTCTCCCAAAACAAACGATCACGCAAAAATATTGTGACGTGCGTTTCATGCCATGCCACCTATATTTCCAAAGAAATTAATGCCACAATTTATTGTATACAGGTTATTTTGAATGTATACACTTCTTTAGTGAGCAATCATGTTACTTTACTGTCCAGGCAAAGAATATTTTCTTATTTAAACGCTTAAGAAAGGGTATTGCTTGCTTGTTACCCTCTGCCATTTGTCATAATCTAATATTTTGAATCATGGTTCAATTGATTTCATCCTATTTAAAGAAGCCTAATGTCACATCGAGTCATTCTTTACTGCGTAACCGTTGCAATAGAGTTTAACTACGTGCCCTTATAAATCAAGACATGTGTGGTTCGAAAATTCAAGAACATCCCCTTATTGAGAAATGGTGGGCAAGTGATGCTTAGCGTGTTTTTGCCTTAACTACTGTTTTCCTTTCCATTCTTTTTGTTTCTCTTTGTCTGCTCTTGTGTTATTAGAAGGCTGTTTTGGGGTGGAATCAGCAGCCGTCTTTCATGTTGGGCCCAGCATTAATCCACCAAATAAATGACCTATCGAGAAGACTATTCTAAGAAACGAAAGGCAGCTTAGAAACGCAATTTTTCAAAATCAAATTTTGCTGAAATTTACGATTTTCATGGTGGCTTTAGGCATCAGCCGGCCAGTCACCTTTAGTCCACCAACATCAAACATTTAAATGAAGCGCCCACTGAAACGCTGATCATTACAGTTCTTTTCATCCTTGGTAGAACTCATTTCTTTAATTCGGAAAGTTAACGTGTTCGTAATTTCTTGTTCCTGATTTTTGGAGATGCGTGGCAGCGTATGCAGGACACCAACCGTCAGGTAACGAAAACGCAGATTTAAACCTCAGCACTGAAAAGAAACTTCAATGTGTTTTATTCTTTATTTATTTTTTATTTTGGATGCTGCAGCTGGGTAACAGAGTGTATTTTATCAACGACCTGCTTAGGCCGCCGTACGCCACGGTGGTCTAGTGGTAAAGTACACAACTGCTGACCCTCATTTTGTGCGAGGGAATCCCGGCCGTAGCGTCTGCATTTTCGATGGAGGCGAAAATGCTAAAAAACCGTATGCTCGGAATCGGGCGCACGGTAAAGAATCCAAGGTGGTCAATATTTTCAGAGCTCTGCTCCACGGCATCTCTCATAATCATATGGCGGTTTCGGGACGTTAAACCAGACATATCAATCAATCAATTATTCAGGCCACCGTAGAAGTTTTGCTGTGAACAGAAACCCGTCAGCACTTTGCGTATACCAGCAACCACCAATGTCACAGATTCACCACACGTACGCCCTGAGGGAATAGCCTGGCCTGCTCGTCCTCTACTTTATCGTTACTGCCTTAATTTTTTAGCTTCACTGTCAAACACATGAGCTCACTGCTCCAGCACGGGGTACAATATATCTGTTGAGGAACACTATTGGTACAGAGGGAAAGAAAGAGAACAAAAAGACAGAGAACTTTTCGGCGGAAAAAGTTCATCACAAGGCGAGTTTCGATCCAGTACGACCACTATTCGAAGATGAACTTCGCAAGCACTCGGCTATCCAGGCATTTCCACAGAACGTTGCAAAAAATAGCACAGCGAGAAGGTAGGAAAAGCAAGACAGGGTGAGGAGGACAATTGCGTAGTTGAGAAGGAGCCAGACATTAGGTATTGCATGGGAAAATTAAGAGAGTACAGAGGACTCAATGAAAAAATAAACGCGCTCGGTAACTTCATTTAGGAATCGATATAAAGTGCAAGTGAAAACTGTCTTCGCAGAGTCAGTTAAACTTCCATTGTGCATGGTTTCGCCACAACAGCGAAGGGATGAATACTGCAGTAACAAATCGCAATGTCGCGCTAAAAGTGACTGCAGCTCGAAACTCGCAGCGCACACTTCAAGCAGAAAGCACCCACGAAAGGAGCATATTCACTGGACGAGGGCGGACAAACAGCTGTTACAGCTCGACACTCAAAGCACTGAAGTTCAGATGGGTTGCTGATCGGGCGAGTTGGTCATCCATGAACGTAGCTTGTATTAGCGCAGTACCTAAAAAAAAGGGACACGACAAAGACGTAGAGATAGGTAGGCGCTAACCTATTGCGCCTGCCTATCTCTACGTCTGTGTAGTGTCCCTTTCTTTTATGAACTGCGCTAATACAAGCTATACTCAAAGCACGCTGCTCAAGCAGAAAGAAAGGCGTACGAGACGAACATAAATTCATACAGCTGGATGAACACAAACACGGGTCACCATTTTTACTTCTTCGTGTTTGGGCAGCGTGCTCCTTTCATGCTGGCTTCAACTCTGCAATTTCAAAGCATGCTTACGGGGGAAGCAGAAGAGGTACAGAGCACCCGAATCCCTAGATAAGCACGCGCTCGATGAAGTCACCATGCAAGATATAATTCATACGCACTTTGACCACGCCATGTGGAGAGACGCGGGCACATCCACGTGCGGCGTGGCACGGCACAACCACCTTGAGAGCACGCACCCACGACGCGCGCTCGTCATGCCAGCTCCCTAACAATGACGGAAGCTTGCTGAAGCGTCGAGCTCGAAAGACAGCCAGCAGTATCTGGTGTATATAAATAGCTCGCCGTTCACATATCAGAGTGGGGTCAGTCAGTAGCTTAGTGGTTAGTGTCGCGCGCTGTGAAGCATGATGTCGCTTATTCGACGTCCTGTTGTGGAATTGTTTGTTCTCGTTTTTTATATCTTTAAATACCTCTTCCACAACGTCATATCCGTGAAGGAAATACGTCACAGATTCGTGGTGAACCCCGGCATATATATATACCAGAGCGAACTCTCGCGCCAGTGTTGAAAGGAGCTGCAACACATGATGCTCCAGCAAGCATGGGGTTTATGGGTAGTACGTGGATTTGCCTAATCTCCCTACTTTACGTTGCATTTGGATTTGCATGCCTTCAAGCTGTTATGTCGCAAAACAACGATCAGCAGTATTTAATTCGTTACGCTTTGCTACCCAAATTTTTCAAGCTCACCAGTTCAAACCTTGTAACAAAGTTCAAGACGATTTTTCTTTTATTTTACTCAAAATTGAAACGCAGCCATAAAAAAAGCAATAAGTGCAATTGGAAGCCCGCAAGTACGAAGCCTAGGAAAATCTATATACTACTTGACATTCCCTTGCTCAGTGAAAGATCGCAGCGCCGCAGTCTATTTAACTTTGAAGGATCGCTGTCCAATCAATTTTAGGAATTTCTATGGACCCGGCATAAAACACGTTCGTGTTAAAAAGGAGAGAAATTTCGGGAATCTAACGAACAGGGGCAAAGTCACCGACGACTGAAACACTTCCTTCCGCCAATTATAAATGCTGGTTGGTCTTTCGGCAAGGCCAACTATGTGAAGTTAAGGCTTTTCTCTGAGGTATCAACTAAAAATCAATACTTGACCACCTGTTAACGAATCCCAAGTTTTCAAAGCACCCCTATGTCAATGTTTGTATTTCTTTGGATAACGACATATTCTATAAACATCTGTAAAGCCTTTTGCATACTTTTTTGTCGCTTAAAAGATATTGGCGTATTCCCACAAGGTACATTGTCCAAAACTATGTCCCAATAAAATTTTAAATACAAAGCCACTTGAAAAAGGCAGAGAGAGAACTCAGAGGAGTAAGAGATGTAACGCACACACAAAAGTGAAAGGGGTTAAAGCATTTGAAACACCAGAGATAAAAAAAATGGGGGACCCTTAAGATTCGCCTTCAAGAACTGAAGGCGAGAGTGAAATCCGGCCTTTAGTGCACCCCTCAACCACTAAGTCCACACTTATTCATATGTTTTACACACACACAGCCACTCACACATACACGCACAGAGTAGATTGGACCAGCGCGCGCTATTATCGCCCAATTGGCTCGTTTTTGTCGTGACACCTATCGAACGAAAAGCGTTAAAGGGGCCCTGATACTTTTAAGGTAGCAATTCAATAACTCCACTAAAAGAGCTTATTGCTTCACGAATTCAACGCTGAAAAGAAATTTAAGAATACGTCTATTGCAAGTGTTGTTACAAAGGTTTATCGCATGCTGCAACTGCATTCTCTCTTCTCTCGTCCCGACGAAAGCGCTGAAAGCTAAGCAGGGAGGGGTGGCAGGACAAAGAAACTACCGCGCCTCGTGACCTTGAAAACTTTTTTTTCTTCAAATGCGGGGCTTTTTCAGGGTGATCACGCGCACGCGTGGGACAAGTAGTGGCCGGCCGCAGCAATTTCGGTAACTTGATTTTTTCGTCAGACACACAGACGAATTTTCGCTCGAAACCAGTGGGCCCGACACCTGCGGCGAGTTTTTGCAACACGAGCTCGTTAACGCCGTCGTGCTGAGATATAGAACAATTTTGTAGGGGTAGGGAATAATTGTACCCATCAAGTGGTACTACTAGCAACTTATCCTTCCGGTTGCCTCAAAGAATTCATGTAATGCAGACAGAACAGCACTGCAGCCCACGTGAATCTGGCTGGCTCCAAACCATAGGAAGTCAGAGAGGCTCTCTGAATTTAAGTAATGCGGACAGAACAGCACTGCGGCCCATGTACAACTGACTGGCTCCAAACGATAAGAAGTTAAGGCAGCTGCATATTTCATGGCGATGAAGTATTATGGCAACAATAAACCGCACAATCGTTGCAAAGTAAGCGTTTTTGTGTTGTTAATGATTTTTAATTTACTGTTCTACTACGCTATAATACAAGGGTCATTGCGATTCCTTGCCGAATGACACCTGTATATACTCAAAAAATTGTCATGTGTCAACGTTGGAACCAGCCGTAACAATCACACACTGTGGTCAGTTTCTGGAAAAATGACAAACATGGACATGTGGAACACCCTTTTGCTACATTTTCAATGAAACGAATGGAAAGACCCTAAACAAACACTCGAAGTTCCCGTTGCTGTGCTAAATCTGTGAAAGGGGAGAAACATAACGTCGATAGCCCACGTATTGTCACAGGTACGTTACAATTTGGGAAGCCGGAAGCACCTCATTTGGCACTTTTAACTTCTTCCAGAACAGTGGTCACCCCAGGTATTGATTAAGTTACTTTCGGGTCTGTAGTCCCGGTTTCAAACCTCATACATACAGAGCGATGCTTGTATTGACTCAAGTGATGCTTGTATTGACTGACCTTTGTAGGAGCCTCGCCGCAGTGGTTTAGTGGCTAAAGTACTTGGCTGCTACCCGCAGGTCGCGGTATCTGCGGCGATGGCTGCATTTTCGATGGAATCGAAAATACTATAGGCATGTGTGCTTAAAGTTGGGTACACGTTGAAGAACCCTAGAAGGTCGCCATTTCAGGAGCACTCCACTACGGCGTCTCTCATACTCATAAAGGTTGTCTTGTGACAATATACCCCACATATCAATCAACTAAACATGTGTAGCTGGTGAAAACCATGAGAACCCTTCTAACCATGAGAATTATGAGAACCCTTCTAACCTACACGTGACACGAAGCAAAGTAATGTCCACTAACAAAATAACCTTTCCCGGGCTTTTCGTTTCAGCCCGGGTGGCCCAGGCCCAGAACTGAGGACCTTCAACACTAGACCACAGACTACATACAAGCTATCATAAATATCGCAAATACTGCAAACTAGGCAGAAGTTTGCCGCGAATTCATATTAACTAGAGCTTATGAACATGCAGTCGTTGTCTAAATGTACTTCACTATGGCCAAAAACTACACCTTCAGACATTCACTATCTGATTTTTATGTGAGGTTTAACGTACCGAATTCACCGTATCATATGAGAGACGCCGTTGTGGTGTGCTCCGGAAATTTTAACCAACTGGGGTTCTTTACCATTCGCCGAAATATGAACACACGGGCCTACAGCATTTTCATCCCCATAAAAAATCCAGCCATTGTAGAATTCACGCGGATGGCGCGGTTGGCGCGACAGATGCTGCGCACCAGCGATGTGCGTAGCCTTGACACGCACTTCAGAAAGGTCCTGCCAACACGGTGGCCAGGCGCTCAGTGATGGTCCGGCGTGCACACGCGCGGCGTGCCCCCGCCTAGGTAGGGTGGCTAGAATGGGGAGGTGTGAAAAGTGGCCGCCGAAACTTGTCCCCAAAGCGCACTCATGCCGCTTGGGGCGCTGCACGCACCGGCGCGGGTAAACTTGCGGAGGAGACAAACGAGACGCCACGCGCCGCTCTCCACAAAAAATGCTACCACGCTGTGTGTTGGTGACCCGTTTTCGGAAAATCACTTTGATCGAGCAAGTGTAGGGCAGTACGTGGCACCAGAGCCCTTTAAAGTCTGATCTCTGAAAATCATTCTTGAAAAGGCCTACAAGCAAGACTCGACGCCCACTTTTATGTACTTAAAGGCCAACTCCGGCGATTTTTCGACCATGTCAAAGTAATGGTGTTTCCATGTTCCTGAGATACTTTTGTGACGAGACCGATAGCTGAAATGCCCGGGAAATTCGCAAATGATTTTATTAAGCAAAAATGTGTGAAACTGAAACCCGAACGAGCGCCCTTTCTACGTATGACGTACTATTTGGTGAGAACCGGAGGCCGTATACTGGTCCCGCCGGTGCGTTGTATCAAAACTGTGAAATCTAGATGAGTGAAGCAGCGGCCAAACACCACTCAGAAAGGAAGAAAGCTTTTCTCTGCAATACCCATGCCAAACACCTCCGCTGCCGCCTTGTGGCCACCACAAACAACGCTGTCGCGGGCACAGTAGCGTTGGCATCAGCTGGTGGGCTCGGTGACTGCACCACAATGCAGCCATCTAATCCACTTACCTTTGCAATGCAGACGACCATACTTGTGTTTGCCAGCCTGCAGCTGTCGAACATGATAGGCCTATCCTCGGGGGCGTCATCTATGTTGGTGCTGCCGGGCTCCGAAAGCGAGCCAGGCTCCTGCCGCCTACTACGCACCAACTGCTCGTCCCCACCGGATATTACGTCGGAGGAACTACTATCACCGGAAATCACCGTGCTATGGAAGGCCGCATCGTCATCAACCACAGCATCATCAAGTATAAAGGAACATCACCCGCTGACGCCACTTCGTGGGCTCGGTGACTGCACCACAATGCAGCCATCTAATCCACTTACCTTTGCAATGCAGACGACCATACTTGTGTTTGCCAGCCTGCAGCTGTCGAACATGATAGGCCTATCCTCGGGGGCGTCATCTATGTTGGTGCTGCCGGGCTCCGAAAGCGAGCCAGGCTCCTGCCGCCTACTACGCACCAACTGCTCGTCCCCACCGGATATTACGTCGGAGGAACTACTATCACCGGAAATCACCGTGCTATGGAAGGCCGCATCGTCATCAACCACAGCATCATCAAGTATAAAGGAACATCACCCGCTGACGCCACTTCGTGGGCTCGGTGACTGCACCACAATGCAGCCATCTAATCCACTTACCTTTGCAATGCAGGTTAGTAAATCGTATGTCCTCTTCGCTAAAAAGTCGAGTAATAACTTCCTGGTGCAGTTCCCGAGCCCCCACTGCTGTATTGCTATTGCTGTTGAGTGTGCTCATATGATTCACTCGTTGCTGATCTTATCGGGTGACGTCGAAACTAATCCTGGCCCTAACGGAAACGCTGCTATTCTTACTGAGCTACAAAAGCTAAGTGCCGGCCAGGCCCAGCTGATTGCCGAAGTTCAGAGTTTGAAATCTCAACTAAGCACAACGGATAAAAGAATAACAGACTTAAACAAACGAATGGGCGATCTCGAAACACATTACCAAACTCTTCTTCCCCTCAGAAATGATATCGAAAAAACACAGGCTAACGTAATCAACATGACTAAAAAATTCAAGAGCTAGAAACTTCCCTGGATGACGCTGAAAACAGGTCGCGCCGGAATAACCTTCTATTCTACGGCATCCCTGACCCCACTAGGAATGAAACGTGGGCTGAATCTGAAAAAATGATAATCGATATCTGCAACAATAACCTTGGACTAACAGTGCAGCCTAACGACATAGAACGCGCACATCGTCTCGGTATTCATTCACTAAACCGAAATCGTCCCATAATTGTGAAATTTTTATCATACAAAACCAGAGATGCACTTTTATCAAACGGCAGGAAACTGAAGAACACTAACTACAGCATCGGGGAGGACTTTTCCTGCCCCGTTCAATATGCGCGCAAGCAATTACTTGCATTTGCAAAAGCACGTTCGGACAAGTTCTCCTTGCGGTTCAAAACACTGCACGTCGGGTCGAAGCGCTATATCTTTGACGCATCATCACACATGGTTAAGGAAATTGCATAGCGGTTACCCCGCCAACAAAGAGCAATAAAACGCCAAACGGCTTCCCCATGTCATGTTCTCTCGTTTTCCGTAATATTCACTAACATACGTAGCCTTCTTCCAAAACGTGAACTCATATCCAACATTATCTCGTCATCAAAAAGCAACATACTCGTATTAACAGAAACGTGGCTTACCAGCGATATAACGGATGCGGAAATATTAACTGACTTACAGGACTTCCACGTGTACCGAAATGACCGAAATGGCTCACGGGGGGGCGGAGTACTTATCGCAGTTCATCGGGGCATATCTTGCTCCGTTGTTAACGTCGATTCCGATACCGAATCCCTGTGGCTAATTTGTCGTACTAACACCGTAACTGTCCTACTTGGCGTCTGCTACAGGCCCCCGCAAACGGATCCAAATTTTCCATGTCATCTGAACAATTCCATTCAAAAACTTACTTCCGCTTACCCAAAGGCTCGCATTCTTCTGTTCGGTGATTTTAACTACCCTAATATTGACTGGCAAAACATAGTTACTTCTACATTATCATGTCACGCAGAGGCGAAAAACTTCCTCGATGTATGTCTCAACTTTAACCTTACACAATTAGTCGCCCAACCAACCCGTGTCACACGAGGATCAGCAAATATTCTCGACCTGATATTAATTAATAGCCCCGAGAACCTATTATCTATTACTTACCTTCCTGAGATCAGCGACCACAAGGTCATACATGCTTTATTTTCATTTACCTCGACCAAAAAACAGACGACTAATAAAACAATTGTTCTTTATGATAAGGGTAACTATAGTGCAATATCTGAAGATCTCAGTAACTCTTTTAATCAGTATGAATCTACATTTCACACGCGCTCAGTTCATGACAACTGGTTGATCTTTAAGGACAAAGTAAATCACCTCTCTGATATGTTTATCCCGAAGATTACTTTTCAAACTAACCGCAATAAACCATGGTTTTCTCGGCATTTAAAAAAACTTGAAAACAAAAAGAAACGACTTTTTCGTACCGCCAAACGCAACGGCAAGCCTACTGCATGGCAAAAATACATCGAAGCTGAAAAATCATATTTGCTATCTGTTCGTAAAGCTAAATACTCGTTTTACCATATAGACTTACCTAATCTCTTAATCAGGAACCCCAAGCAATTCTGGCAAGTTCTAAACCCCACACATCCTTCCGATATTAAACTAACGAATGATTCACACGAGACAGTGACTGACCATGATTGCGCAGAAATATTCAACGAAGCATTTGCATCTGTCTTCACTACTGAACTTGACATGCCCTCACAGTCGCCATCATTTAGCGTAGAAACTTTCATGCCTGCTGTCACCTTCTTCGAAGAAGGCATTTCATCTATAATCCACAAATTAAAACTTTCTTCATCAGCTGGTATGGATTCCATCAACTCGAAACTCCTCAAGAATGTGAAATCGACTTGCGCAGCATACTTATGTCTTATCTTCTCACAGTCACTCACCTCAGGAATCATGCCGGATGATTGGAAAACGGGCAAGGTCGTTCCAGTCTACAAATCAGGTAACAGAAACTCACCCTTGAACTACCGCCCCATTTCATTAACCAGCGTGCCTTGTAAGATCATGGAACACGTCATCTACTCACAAATCTTCAATTTTTGGACTCCAACGAATTTTTTCATCCTTCACAGCACGGATTTCGAAAGGGCCTTTCTTGCGAAACCCAATTAGCACAATTCGTTCATGACCTACAGACTAATCTCGACTGTAATATCCAAACCGACTCAATATTCCTTGATTTTGCAAAAGCTTTCGACAAGGTTCCTCACCAGCGTCTGTTACTGAAACTTTCAAAACTAAACTTGCATCCTAACATCTTCAGGTGGCTTGAGGAGTTTCTAACTAACCGCTCGCAATCTGTCTATCTTAACGGCCACCTGTCTAAACCACTCCCAGTCACCTCAGGCGTCCCACAAGGGTCTGTTCTCGGTCCTCTCCTATTCCTAATATATATTAATGACTTACCATTGCATGTTTCCTGTAACATTCGCATGTTCGCTGACGATTGCGTAATCTATCATACTATTACTAATTGTCATGACCATCACATCCTTCAGAGCAACCTTAACAATATAATAAACTGGTGTAATATTTGGCTAATGACTCTCAACCCCACTAAATGCAAACTCTTGTCCTTCTCTCGTCGTCACAATCCCTCTCGCTTTCAGTATTCTATTTCTAAATCATGTATCGAATTAGTAGAATCGTATAAATATCTAGGAGTCACCCTTTGTTCTAATTTATCATGGCGCGCCCATATTACAAACATCATTTCAGCATCGAACAAAACACTGGGTTTTCTTAAACGCCACCTTCGCCTTTCCCCACCACATGTTAGATTACTCGCGTATAAATCGCTTATAAGACCAAAATTAGAATACGCATCTGCCATCTGGAGCCCCCATCAAGCATACCTAATCACTGCCTTGGAAGGTGTTCAAAATCGGGCCACCCGTTTCATCCATTCCTCATATTCATATGACATCTGCATTTCACCATTGAAACATGAATCTGGCCTATCACTCCTTTCTTATCGTCGCCGCATTGCTAGCCTAACTCTTTATCATAAGTTTTTTTATTCTTCACTCAATCAAGCTCCTTATATAACAGCCGCCTCACGCATTTCCCACCGCACCAGTCATTCACTTCAAGTTGCCCGCCCGCCATCACGCACCACTACGTTTGCTGCATCGTTTTTCCTCAGAGCAGCTTCAGACTGGAACGGCCTGCCCTACGACATTGTCACAATTGCCTCATCATCTACCTTCCTGGAACGCCTCACCGATCATCTGCCATGTTAATTCAATTTTTTGTTTGCAATGTTAATTGAATCTCCGCTGTTTTGAATTGTAATCCCACCCCTTATGTAACACCCCCTGAATGGGGGCCTTTAAGGAAATAAAACTGAACTGAACTGAACTGAGCTGCGTCACTTCCGTTGACGTGCTAAACACGACGTCACCCAGACAGTGTTGCCAATAATTCTGGTAAGTGAAGTGAGCTTTGCGAGGAAATCTTTGAAATTCATTTGCAAAGAATCAGCTCATCTCTAAAGCTTATAAATTGGTATACATGACGGAAATGTGGAAAGGAACGTACCCAACGAATTTCATTGAGATAAATTGACCTCGAAAAATCGCCGGAGTATGCCTATAATGATATTGCAGTTATTCGCGGTGGAGCTCAAGGTGCGCCGAGAGACATTAATCACTGTAAGGCTTCACATTAATTTCAACAAACTAAAATCATTCAACCACGAGTGAAAACTTTGGTATCAGATTTCCGTTTCGCTCTTTCTAACGCATAATCTTGCGGACGCCGCAACTTGAATACTTACTTAGCGTTCAACATCGGCCACCGAATGTACCAGTTTGAGTGAAGTACTCATTCTAAGATTCTAAGATTTTAAAATACTCATTCTAAGATTTGGGTGATCGAAATTTCAGGTTTCTTCCACTGCGGCGTCTCTCATAATCATGTGGTTGTTTTGTGACATTAAACCCCACATATCAGTCAATCAATCAATCGATCCGTCAATCACAGTTACACGCAATCAGCGCAATAACCATGTTTCCAGCAGCAGATTTGCGAACAGTTTTTACAAAAACACTTTATTTTCATGCATGTCAGGTGTTCATGCACTACAACACTCATAGCTTTACTATTTGCTCTTTTTTATTATTATGGTTGGTGTACGCCTTTTAAAAAGAAGGGGGATCGAGTGAGTCAATAACATTACACCAAGGCAATTCAACCGATCTGCAAAGCTCCGCTAAGATACCACTTCTGCCTGGACTGAGAGATTTTTTGGCGAATTTAGTTTAGAAACCAGTGGTGTGGTATACAGTACCAAAAATGTAACCAACAGGTTACTCACTACGCTAATAATAAATATTCGCGTTACCATCCTATGTTGCCTACCAGAAAGGCAATGCATTACCATTACCATAATAAAAATAACGTACGTCTTCTTCGATTATACTCCATGATTGACATGTGGGGTTTGATGTCCCAAAACCACCATATGATAGTGAGAGACGCCGTAGTGGAGGGCTCCAGAAATTTCAACCACCTGGAGTTCTTTATCGATTATACTCCAAGATCAGAAGTTTGAATCAATGCGTTCGCGCTGCGGTAGCCTGAATATCATTTTAATGAACCTCGTATTTATATTTCACATCTCGTAAAGCATTCGTTAAACATGGTTCTAGTACCATAATCAATCTTGCTAAGATAGACGTAAACCCAAGTGTTTGTCTCACTAGGCACGAAGAATTAAATGTGGATTTTACCTATTCCTAGAAGCGTTTAGGGTGAACATTGTCCTACAGGCTACCTTACCTATTGATCACCTGAAACCACAAAGGCTCTGATACTTCGTCTTTTGTTCTGCCATTAATAACTTCCTATGAATCTATTAGGTATTGCAAGAAACGTCGCTACAACTGGCTGTCTTGCACATTTTTTCTACAATTCTTAATAGTGTATTATTACTGTTTCTTTTACTGTGATGTATCTGTGTACCAGTGTATAGTTTTGATCCTGATGATTTCTGATACTTCGTTTTGGGACGTTAAACCCCACATATCAATCGATTTCAGATACTTCATTAAATATAATGCGCAAATAGTTCCTTACGAATTATACCCAACTAGGGCGCTGTAGATATATGTAATTTTAAATAATCAAACTCCTCACATTAGATGCTTCGCCCGGCTCATTCACTTTCCCGAATAGTACATCTCGCGGAATTTTCGTCACTCTACTTATTGCTTTTTGCTTTATTTTACATGCCAAGTCTTTAAACATATGTATTCCCTCACTCTCTGTTGTGGAGCTTTGTTTCATATCTCTTGTATTCGTACTTGGTGTCAATTTATACATGTAAAGTTTACTTACTATTCTACATTGTTACGAAAGACGGCGACGCCAACACGGTCTCGAAGGCGCTACTGCTTCGAACTCCGCCGACACGGTCACCAGCCGTCTGGTAGAGTAGGTTTCTCAGCTCGCGACTGCTTCTGCTGATAGACGAGTGGACGACACGACGGTGAGTTAAACAAGGTTTATGTACAGCATAGATACAGAGGCGTTACAAATTTGGCACTGGGGCCCACAGTTCAGACACTCGAATAGCCGAGCTCTCTTTTCTGACACATAAGTCAACTGCTCGCGACACGCCGCGGGGCTGTTTTTAAGGCACCGGGTGGGATTCTTTGAGTAACCAAATGTTCAACCAGAAGCGCCGCTGGCCGTGAGGTCAGAATCCTCCAATAGGCTCACCGCTGGGTCGCGTTATTCTCATCAAACCTGGAGCCGCTGCACCCAAGGAGGAGTGACGCCACCTCGCATTGCGTAAGACTCGCCAGACTGGAAGGTGCCTATTGCTGCAACGGGCTCGTGGGCTGAGGGGGCTCGCCGTGCGTTGTGCGATAGACCGGCGCGTGATGACGCCGTTGGGTGGTTCGCATCAGGCGGGCTCGCGTGCTGGCCTTGACAAAGATTGCCTTTTTCAGAGGCATGGACGTTCGGTGTGGACTCGCAGGCGTGTCGCGTATTGCTACTTTGCCAACTTGTGACCGGGTCGGTACTTTGTCAATCCTTTCAGCTTTCATTCCCGTGCTCATCGACTTATTGAAAAAAAGCAATAAAGTCTCTGACCAGAACAACTATAGCTGATTTAGGTGAATTAAACTAGGATATTTTGCAAAAGATGCCGGACTTATAAAATAGTGGTCAGGATTATTGTTTCGCTACCCGCACTGCCCAGAGAGAGCTTCTGCGCTTCGCACGTGAGCCCGGCGGCCCTTTCACACATATTCATGATCATTTTGCCTGTCGGGTTGGTTTACCTATCACGTTCTGTATGTGTGCATTTATATCTCCTAGTATAATTATCTCGCACTCTCCTCCTAACTCCTGAATGTCCTTTGACATACACTCTACCATTGCCTGGTTTTCCTCTCTGGCCTTTGCTCCCGTCCACAAGTACACGAAACCAAGGAGTGTCATTTGCCCTGCCACTTTCATTTTTAGCCATAAATGTTCCTTCCACTCTTGCTTGACCCTTTGCCAGTCTGTATTTTATGAATGAATGCCCCAACACCACCACCCTTTCTGCTGCCTTCTGTTCTATTACAATATTCCCATGTGTAGTCTGCATTGTTAGCAGGTTGTTCCATGTCCCTGAGATGTGTTTCTACAAAACCGTATACCATCGGCCTCTCCTCCCTTAGCTGTTCTTCTATCTTGTCCCACTTCAGCTTGTTCCTACCGCCCTGCATGTTAAAATACCCTATGTCTGAATTGGCTCGGCGCTCGTGGCTGCGTCTATTTCTGCCCCGGACTCTATCTTAGATACTGGTGCCACTTTGGAATCGTATCTGTCCATACCACTTGTCAAATAGTCTCCCTCGTTGTTTTCCTCGTTACTAGCTATCCTGCACCCCGAAGGGCCCGCTTGCCCCCAAAAAGCTACTGAGCGTCCTGCAAGTCACCAAACCAACTTATGACTTAGCCGCCCATCAAGGTGAATTCTGTCTCGTTGAAAACCACCCCCCTATGCACCTCTCTGTTTATTTCCACCACCTCAAAGCCTTTCTCTCGACTCATCCATCATATCTCTTGGTTTGCGTTGACAACCGCTCTTTGCAGGTTGCTATCACGCACCAGTACCTCCGGTATTGTGCATATCACTACCTGTACCTCTTAGGACAAGTGGCGCGCATGTAATCAACGCCTTTTGCCAGTGTAGTTACTAGTCCTGCTGTATCTTCATTTAAGACATCGTTTAAATCGCCTGAAGTTATCACGAGGTTTCATCTATCTGCTGTAGTTTTGAGTTTTGCGCTCGCTTGCCTCATGACTGCTTCCAGCTTGTGTCCTGGTAACGCCCCTACTGCAACCCTCTTGTCACCTCTTACCCTCTCTTTGATGGCTTCTGTGCATCGATATATATTTGAGTCCCTGGCGACTATCACATTTTGTGACTTTTCAGCTAGAGCGTCCTGCACCTAGGGGTTACTTGCACCTGTGACGCCGGCTGCTTTGTCCCCTCCCAGCCCCACCACTACTTCGCTGAAGCCGCGCCTTCCGAAAAATGAACCGGCTGAACCTGTTTTTTCCAAACTTGCTTGCTATTTCTTCTCCGCAGTTCTTGTTGCCGGTTCCCTGCTGTTCTCTCCGTAGGTTGCTTCTCTGTTTTCCTTTTCAAGTGCTTTCTCGGCAGACTTCAGCTTTTCTCCCATAGCCCTCGTTTTCTCTTGCTCTCTCGCACACGCAGTCTGAAGCTCGTTGATTCTCATCAGCAGGTCACTCTGGGTAACCATCACTTTCTCCATTTTTTCCTTGACCTCACATTGCCTACACTTCGCGTCATCCTCTTCTTCTTCCGCTTCTACACTTGGGTCCACTTTCAAACCAACCCCACAACCGGAACACGTCACAGTCTTTTTAACCATGTCTTTTCAACACCGATTGTCCCTATGACTTGTCTCACTCGGTATTTACAAAACTCGAGCCCTGGCCTACGAAAAAGAGAAAGCCTAAGCTCTACTACAAAAATTTGCGTGCTTACTGTACGTGCACTTCCCCCACGGGGGGACAAAAGAAAACGAAAAACAAAAAAAACAAAAAACAAACACACTCGCACGCACAAACTAATAAATACCTGGTGACTGACACCCAAAAAAGGCGTACAATAAAATAAGTGCTACAGGAATTATAACTGCTGCCCTATAATTATAAAAACAAGCTCAAAACATGCAAAACAACTTATCTGCGCTGTCAACGGGAACTCAAAAAATACGTCCACCCACCGTGACAGTCGAAACTGACTCACGCCGCTGCCATCAGCGCCCCTAGCGGCAAGGACCTTCTCTGGCAAGCGAAAAGCGCCGCGCTCATCACACCTCCCCATTCTAGCCACCCTAGCCTGGGCATAGGTTAATAGATCGTGTGTTGACCCACGAGTTCCGCTGTTCATTTATAGTTCTAAAAAAAGTACTCTTGGAGTTTTTGTACGGCCTGCAGCAGTCCTTTGAGGCAGACGGCCCACATCCCTACGCATTATTTACGAATTCACGAGAGTTGTTTCGCACAGGGCCCTCAGCATCCCAAATGATGTTATGTTTGAATAAATAAAGTTCAAGTTCAAAGTTCAATTACGAGAAGTAGGACATCTCAAGTGATCTAAATACTGCTTTTTTTATTCTCGCCCAGGTGAATCGTTTGGTGAAAAGCGAGGTCCTCCTTATCCGGTAAGCATTGTTTAAATGTTTAGGGCTACTATAAAACCTCAAATGTGTTTCACATCAATGGCTAAACTTTAGTAAATTTAGAGAAACACAGAAAGGTTATGTGGATAGTCACAGTACCAACATGTTGTACAGATAAAAGTTCTACAGGGCAGCTCCATGAGCTGCTTTGGTTTCGAAAATGTGAAGAAAGCGAGAACGTGCTTCCTGACATGAATAAGGGTGGCGGCTTTTTGGCGTGGGAATTCGGGAAACTACAAGACACACAACACACTGCAAAAAAGCAGGGGAGACCGTTCAGGAGGCGCCGTAGCGGCCGGCCACAATCGCGCCGACGGCAAGCTGTGGCGCCAGAGCCCAAAGCGTATGCGAACGGCACCAAGCGCCAGCCATGTGTAATGTACTACGTATGCGTTGATGTCCTCAACGCGAAAGTCAGTTGAAAGGTGTTTCACAAGAACCTATGGATGCATGAACAAATTTTGACTGTCGTTTTCTGCTAACACCTTCCACATGGGGTCAGAGAGATAACCGAAGAGAGTCATAGCGCCATGACCCTCTTTTCTTGTTTATAGGGTGCATGAGAAGAGTCAACCTTAGAATTCCCGGTGGTGTGACTGGACGGCTTCCCTTGATGATCTGTTAAATAATACATAACATGGAAATCTAGGGCGTCGCCTACATTTTAATGCCACCGCCACTGAATCTCACTTCAAGGAAAATATCACATATATAAAGAAAATAATTATCTCACATGGAGCGTCTTGGTTTCTTAGTGTACCTCCGCATCACAGACTGCTCTGCTCACATCGACGCTATGGGCCCTGGTACAACGAGCATCTTAATGTCCAGTAAGCATGATAAATTAGGTAGGCAGCCCTGCCAAAAGAATAACGAACATGGTCGCCCAGCTGAAAGCAGCTACCATGCTCAAGAGATCTATGTACTCGTCATGCACTCCGTTGCTCACATAAGTACTACAGATCGTTGTACTTGCTTTGTATTTCCCTTCTGAGGCATTGACAGTGATCGTAACGTTCCACAGTTGCTTTTCGATTGGGCGTTAGTCTTATCACCAACTAACGACTGATATCAATGAGAAGGAAAATTATGGCTTATCCTTTGGATGCACAAATTGGTATAATGCATGAAAAGAGTTTTCAAAAAAAATATTTCGATGTTTTGTGCAGATTCACATTGTTTATTACTTTTTAATCACTTCGCCAGGCCTTTAATTTTATGCACCTATGTTGACATCTGGTGGTATGTCTTAATGCCACCAGATGTCAACAATGTCTCTACCAATGACTCGCGATTGGATACACTTTCCGCTGACACTATACATTGCATGCACAAGAGCATCGCTCATTTTACATTACGCCACACGCGTTCGCCGGCCCTGGCAGTGAAACCTAATTGGTTTTCACTTATTCGTTTTGAATTCACGTTGTGCTGCAGCGAAGGGTGCGTGATTAGTGGGTCGACCCCCGTCCTGGGGAAGTGCTTGAGATTTGGCGCCATGTTGGCGAGCAGCGTCTTGCTGATAGGTCATCTACGCGAAGATACCATCATTTCGTTCTTGAATGGGTGGGAATGATGAACTAACATCAGAAAAATGGAGCATTCTCGTTGACAATTCAAGAGTGAACGTGTCGCTGATTGCTTGAAACTTATGTCACATATACGTAACGGACATCGGCACACACATTATAATCGCAAAAAAACGCATACACGTGTAGGTAGACTTGGGGCGTTTGGTTTCCTACATATTTTATTTATCCCTCCTCAGGCATGGACGTCCGAAAACGCTGTCGTTTTTGCTGGCGCCTTCTTCTCTCGTGCTGGTTCGAACATGTCGAGCAGCAAACATGCGGCCTTGCCGTAGAGCCCACCCTCTAGTGAGGTAGCCCGTGCGCGAAGGAGCGAACCGTATGAGCAGGTTGTAGGTTCTGCTATTGCCAAGCGCGTTCGGCTGTTTTTCGTGGATGGCTTGTAGTTTTCGAGGACGACGTCAGTGTCGAGGAAAGCCAGTTTTATGCGGTCAATGAAAACACTGTCTTCGCTTCCATTAAGCAGCAGAACTACATGCTTCGGGCAATGCTTGACGACCCAAAGGGTCCATCGTAGGAGGTTGCAGTGGTGTTCTGATTGCGTCATGTCGTACGAAGACTGGGTGCAGTCGCGGAGTGCACGACTGACGAAACTTGGGCATGAGTGTTAATATGCAGCAATAGGGGACACATCTCTCATGAAATGCATGAGGCGACTGGCATATTAAGCTACGTTCATGGTGATACTGATGACGTGTCGAAAAACTTCCAGGAAGCCCTAGGGTATTGCCAATTACGAGCTCAGCTGAGGAGCAGGACGCGTCCGTACGTATCATGCTCTGCGGAGCGAGGAAGACGAGTGGTAATCACTCCGTCCAGGGTTTCAACAATCGCGAAGCCATGAGCGAAGCTTTGAGTTGGCGGTGAAATCGCTAAACCATGCCATTCGACATCGGGTGGTAGGCCGTCTTCCTGATGTGGTTGACACCGAGCATTCGGGACAAGTTGCGGAAGAGTGCGGAGTCAAATTGACGACCGCGATTCGTTGTGATGGTCTCAAAAACTTCATAGCGGCTTATCCACTCGGTGATGAGTCGGCAGGCAACTGGCTCGGCCGTGATGTTGGTGCGCGGTAGTGCCTCGAGCCACCGCGTGAACCGGTCTACGCAAGTTGGCATATACCGGCTGTTTTGCGATGGGGGCAAACGGCCGACGAGGTCCAGGTGCACGTGACTGAACCGCGAGTCAGGAGGCGTGAAGGTACCCAAAGGGCTTACCATGTTGCACTGGACTTTGTTTAGCTTGCACTTGAGGCAATCGCGTGTTCAGCGGCGGCATCAATGTTCATTCGAGGCCATAGATATCGCCGTGTGATGAGGCGCTGCGTCGCACGTATACCAGGGTGCGTCAAGCAATGCAAGGCGTCGAATACTCTGTGGCGAAATGGTGCTGGAACGTAGGGGCAATGACAACCGGTAGAGGTGTCATAAATGAGAGAATCGCACAGCCTGGAAGTTGGGCATCTTCGAGCTTGAGGAAGTTCCCTTAAAGTCGACACCTGAAGCTCGCTGTCGTCCTGTTGTGCAGTAGCCATGGCTGAAAATCGACTGGTGAGTGCTCATCCATAGTTGAGTTGATTTCTATTCGGGAAATCGCGTCAGCAACGGGATTGTCTTTGCCAGTGATGTCCCGGATATGATCCCGAATATGTAGGCAAGCTGGCGGATTTCACGTGGGGTGTGGGAAGAGTTGGTAGTGATCGAATTACACGTAAGCGGCTTGTGAGCGGTCAGGATATGTAACAGGTGACCTTCTAAGAAGTGTCAACAGTGTTTGACAGTTAAATAGGCCGCGAGCAATTTGCGACCGAATGTGCTATAACATCGCTTGGCCTGTGAGAGCTTTCGTGAGAAGAAAGCGACCGGCTGCCAAACTCCGTTGACCTACTGCTGCAAGACTGCTCCTATGGCGACGTCCGAGGCGTCCATTTTGAGTGGCACGATGGCGTCGCTATTTGGAAGCTCGAGGAGCGTTGCGTTAAACAGAGCTTCCTTGATGGAACTGAAAGTTGTGTCTGCATCACGCGTCGAGAAGATAGAAGCGTTGGGCTTCGTTTGACCGGATAGAAGAGCATGGAGTGGTTGCATGATAGCAGCGCAATGAGGAATAAACCACAGGTAATGGTTGGCAAGTCCGAGGAATCAACGTAGTTTCTTCATACTTGTTGGTCGTGGACACTGCCATAGAGTTTACACGCGTGGCCGGTGGAGAGGTCCCACGCAAATCGACATGATGGCCGAGAAAGTCCAGCGAGGAAACGCTGAACTCGCTCTTTGGTCCGTTGACAACTAGACCATATTTGCGGAGTCGTGGGAAATCTTGACGCAGATGGAGTTCGTGATTTTCTGCAGTGGGGCTGAAGACAAGGATGCCGTCGATGTAGGCCACGTGATAACCACGTGATTGGCCGACTTGTGTCACGTGATCCTTCCTCCCGGTCAGATCCCGCCATGCTCTCACTTCGAAGTCAGAGAGGTCGGGAGCGCTCTGAGCCAGAGGCTGACGCTCAGAAAGAACCAACCGAAGGTAGTCCGAGAGCTCGAATTCTACCAACCGAAGGCGCAGTCACTTTTTAGAGCCTCAAAAATGCCCAACCGAGTACGCCATAAACTAACCAAGCAAAGTACGTCAATTGTCGTCGTCATCATCATCATCATCATCATCATCAGCCTGACTACGTCCACTGCAGGACAAAGGCCTCTCCCATGTTCCGCCACTTAGCCCGGTCCTGTGCTTGCTGCTGCCAATTTATACCCGCAAACTTCTTAATCTCGTCTGCCCGCCTAACCTTCTGTCTCCCCCTAACCCGCTTCCCTTCTCTGGGAATCCAGTTAGTTACCCTTAATGACCAGCGGTTATCCTGTCCACGCGCTACATGCCCGGCCCATGTTCATTTCCTCTTCTTTATTTCAACTATGATATCCTTAACCCCCGTTTGTCCCCTAATCCACTCTGCTCTCTTCTTGTCCCTTAAGGTTACACCTACCATTTTTCCTTCCATTGCTCGCTGCGTCGTCCTCAATTTAAGCTGAACCCTCTTTGTAAGTCTCCAGGTTTCTGCTCCGTAGCTAAGTACCGGCAAGATACAGCTGTTATATACCTTCCTCTTGAGGGATAGTGGCAATCTACCTGTCATAATTTGAGAGTGCTTGCCGAATATACTCCACCCCATTCTTATTCTTCTAATTACTTCAATCTTGTGGTTCGGCTCTGCGGTTATTACCTGCCCTAAGTAGACATAGTATTTTACAACTTCAAGTGCACTATTACCTATCTCGAAGCGCTGCTTCTTTCCGAGGTTGTTGTACAAATTGTACAGTTTATATGAAGACTTAACGTAGATTTGTCTGTCGTGAGCAATCGCTTAACATCTTCGGACAATTGCACAAACATTGCGGCCGCAAACACAACAATTTTGAGAATGCTGCAATCTCTCTGTACGTGAATTCTACACAAAGGTTTTTTAATAGTCACCAGAGATTAAGTATTCGTAAACCGTATATTTTTGTGAAAGGCTGGTCTGATCTAGTGCCGCGCTAAAAAGGGTAATGTTAACTCCAAGCGTGAGCACCTCAAGTATTAACGTTGACAAAATAAATGCCGTAGTGAAAGTGAAGTTTTCCGTGGTGAACTCTGCTATAGTGGCGTGGCCCGCGTAATAACTAAACATCTTACAACTCGCTTATGCGACTACTGGTTTGACACGTCATATCTGCATACAGGTTGATAATGCTCAAGGGTAATTGATTGATAGGAAAACCAATCTTTGAGATGGCTACCTAAAGCAGTACTTACGAGCGCACATTACCTACGATGGTGCACGATGAGGCAATGTGTCAGCAATAAAGATTTTCGCTTTTTACGTTAAGCGCACCTTACTTCAGTAATTTCGGCAAAAAAGACGTGGGGGGACCCTTAAGCTTCGCGTTTAAGAATTGAATGTGATACCGAAATCGGGCCCGTGGTACGCCCTTCAACCGCAAAATGTATACTTATTAATATGTTTTGTTACACACACACAAGCATACAAACACGTGCTCGCGCAAGCACGACGTATCTATAAAAATACAGTGACTGTGCAGTGTGGCCACTTACCTCTCTAGAGCGGCGCGCTACTGTTGCCGAGACACATTTTTCGCAATGTCTCACAAAGCACGCAGACACGCACGCGTGCGCACACGCACGCGCTATTGGTACATACAGGTTTTTGCTCTAAAGCAAGAGTCGCATGGCCTCCAAGATATACGCAGCTCGTTTATAATTTTGGAGGCCATAAATAGTCTCACAATGCCTCACAGTTGGCAGCACTTTGTTTAGCGTTTGCTGCTTCCTTGATCAACGCCTCAGGAAACTGCTTCCGAAGACAGACATAGTAGTTCACCTTTAGGTCTGTTTGTAAGTTCCTGTGTGTTTTTGGCGGCGATCGCTGCACTCTCCCGGTTTTTTTCGACATAGTTTGATGGCCTCCCAAATGTGCCTACAAATCGATGAATCGCTCGTTGTTGTCGTGACACCTGTCGAATAAAATGAGTTAACCAGACTCTTTCCGCCACGTGACATTTACGTAGTGTTTTTTGTTGAAGAAGATGCAAGCAACATCCTGGCTTTGTGGTGGGAAACCTGCTTGCCTCACGAACAGCCCGGGTTCAATTCTCAATTTGACCAAAAATTTTGTTTTTATTTTATTAGCTTCTTTCTCAATTGTTGGCTCATGGAAGATTTTTCGCTTACAAACAATGGTGCCAACGCCAACGGCGGAATTGCTGCGACACGAGCCCCCTAACTCTATGGCGTTAAAGCACCGAAATTATTGCGAGAAAAACGTCACAGTACAGAATATAGTGACTTAGCAAGAATACGCAAAAAACTTGACATATCCCACGTACAGTGAAATTGAATGATATGCGAAGCAAAATTGAGGAAGGTTTATAGGTCATCTATCATCAACGCAACGTAACAAGTCGGACGTAAAATATCTCGTCCATAACTTCCTTGCCATGATTATTATGTCATATGCTTTTGTCACTCGTTCGCGCCACGCGATACCCAATTTGATATATGTGAGGCTAGCGAAACGCCTGCGAGCGCATCATGAGCGTGGTATGTTGTCATGTTCTTACATCACACATAGGCAATTATTATCATGTTTGTACCTGTCATGTACCTTCTTTATCCATTGACGTCACGGTACTACCAAATTTAGTATATGTGAAGCTTGCGAAACTACCGCGAGCGCACTATGAGCACAGCATGTAGTCATGCTGTTGCATGACACACATATTATGATTATCATGTTTGCACGTGTCATTTATCTTTGTCGTCCTTTAGCGTCACGTAATACCAAATTTTGTATATGAGAAGATAGCGAAAACGGTCATGAGCGCATAATTAGCGTGGCACGTAGTCCTGTTGTTAAGTGACACACACTTCATGATTATCATGTTTGCACAAGTCACATACCTTTGTCATCGATTCACGTCCCGTAATACCAATGTGTGTATATGTGATACTAGCGACACTGCCGCGAGCGCATCAGGAGCATGGCATAAAGTCATGTTGTTATATGAGACGCAATTCATTATCATCATGTTTGCAGTAGTCACATCCCTTGCTCATTCATTCATGTCAGGTAATACCAAATTTGGAATATGTGAAGCAAGAGAAACGATAGCGAGCGTACCATGGTTGTGGCCCGTAGTCATTACTCATGACTTACATGATTGATTTGAAATAAGACCTTTTTACTTAAAGTGCTTGTCCCTGTCTTTCAGTCCGCGTCCAAGTAGTGTGCTCTCATTTCAAAGCAATCATGTATGACCACTCGCCCAATCAATCATATTGACTTACATCCTATGTATGTCATAATTTCCACGTTGGAGTCTGTCAGTTGTGTTCGCCATGCAGTCATGTCACACTGTACCAGTTTTTCAACATGCCTTGAGGAAGAAACCACCGCAAGAGCAGCAACACCTTGAGCTGTAAATCATGACATTCATGGCATACATGTCATGATAATCATGTTAAGACAAGTCAATTATACTCGTCATACACTTATGTTATGCCATACCTAATTTGGTATTCATACCATCAACAAAACAAAGCTAAATGTTGTAGGTGGCTATATGGAAGGATAAATGGATGGATGGATGGATGGATGGATGGATGGATGGACGGACGGACGGACCGACGGACGGATGGACGGATGGATGGATGGGTGGATGGATGGATGGATGGATGGATGGATGGATGGATGCGAATAAATTATTGTAATGCAGGTATAAAAATGGTAGCTACCAGGTCACATCATTATATAAACACTTATTGCAATTGTGTAAGTGATATGCTGGATGTGTTAGTTACGCTCCCTAATTATGCGGTTTAGAAGTGTACGCAGTTGAAACATTGACATTTGATTTCCGTATTTCGTTCTATATTTTGATATGCACCACTTGTCAGGTTGAGGTACATTATCAGCAGGAAAATATATCTTCTAACTTAGCTATTTTCGCATTCATATTATTAGTTTTCGATAAGCAGAACCTATACAATCGACTTATTTTTAATCATATATTGGTGCAATCTAAATGATCCAGTGTTTTTGCACACTTCTGCTATGTGGCAGCAATGTGGTAATTCACAGGAAATATGCAAAACTTTCTTTTGCAAGATGATGAGCTTTCTAGCGTTTACAGTTATCGTTCTGAACCGTACAAGAAAGGCACTATTCAATAAAGAATAAAACAACGAGTTATATATGAACATATTCACAAAAACGGGAAAATAGTAGCAATTGCGGCAATAATATGATTATTTGAGGCAGTTTAGTAATAATATGGTTTAACTGCTCATTCCTAGTCATATTTTGTGGAAAATACACGCTAATTATTCAAAATGTTTACCGACTTCAGTTTCAGAGATAATAATATAAAGTATGCTAACTGAACTTTTGTGTGGCGGGGGTGAAATAAAAATGAATACCTTTTGTTTTGTTTTTGTTTAGTTTTGATCAGTTTTCTTCGGCTCATGAATTAACTTCAGACAGTGCATTATTCGCTCGGCTATCTAGATGACTGCTAAGTCTGCTTGAAAAAAAAGCTCGTATTGTCAGCGTATATAATGTAATGGGCTGATTCTTCAGTACACATATATTGAAAATCTCAGCATTGCTCATTATAAAATTTATGGTGTAAATTGTTGAAATTATGTTGGGGATGACGAGAAAAGTAGTGTACATGTTTAAAATAGGGGTGGGCATTGTGGGACACTTGGTGGGACGGGCGGGTTGATGCTGGGAATGTTGGTTGGTAGGTGGAAATACGGTGGGCATATTGGGAGGGTGGTGTACACGCACAGATGGCGGATGCCGGGAGATGTAGTGAGCATCGGTGGAAACCGACTATGTCTCACCACTTTGCCCACCACGTTTCCCACCAAACACGTGTTTGGTTAACGCGGTGGGCAAAGTGGACGAATTTTAGTATATGCAGAGATGTGCTGTGTAAATTCTTGGTGCAATATATGTGATCATAACACATGATAAGGAGCCAGCGTCGATTGGCACGTGCTTTAATTATTAGGAATGCTTGGTGATAAGCTTTATTTGTGATGCGCAGTACTCGTTGAAGAAAATCTTAGATTTTTTGTGATGAAATTTTGAAATGTAGTACTTTCTGCAGCAGTTCTCAACGCGTACCTACAGGTATTTTTCTTCATTAACAAAACAGTGGGAAAGTTCACTTCGCAGCCAACGAGCAATGCAAGCACTGCACAAAAACCTGACTTAAGTAATTGCGTGAAACGTAAGCGACAAAGTGCTACACTTCTAAAATAACATTTCGCGTCACCTACATGCTTGGCCTATTTGCGCAAAGGTACAATGTTCATTGTTCCAGATTGATGTGCTCCACGCTCACCAGCGACTCTATCTAGCGTGAACGCATTGATTGCTCGGAGGTGCACCGTCGATTACGATGCACTGTCGCAATCTAAAGATGTACTCTCAAGAGCACACATCTGTACTACTTCTTTGGTTCCTTAAGCCATATATTTTAATAAGTTCCAACAGCTCCCTTTAAACCAATTTACGAGAATCGCTACCTGTAAGGTAGCTTTAGAGGAACGTATGGGGCTTACTCAATCCTGCATGGCGATGTGTTCATTTGCGCACAAAGCACTACATACACCACAATAGTTATATCTATATTACAAAGCTCCGGAGCAATATCGTCTTAATACCCCACGTTATATCGTTGTTAATACCCCATGCTACGCATTAACTAACGACTATCTGTGTCCTGATAAACTGAAACCTACAAGGAATGACCACGAACTCAAGCTGACACCATTCCATCAACGTACTAACCTATTTAAATTCAGCTTTTTTCTGCACACTACAGAAAAATAGAGTGTATTGCCTGGGTCAACTAGATCATTGCCTTTTGAAGATTTCTTGCATGAGTGTATTGATTGGCGATTTCTTTATCAAGAGTTCTATTCCTGTTTGTCAAGAGTTGTATTCTTGTGTGTGCTGATGTATAGCAAACTCACTCCTGCGATAGCCCAATTCGGCCTGCAGTATGTAAAAGTAAAACAAATAAATAAATAAATAAATATTATGTGAGCGATCACATTTGTCGTTTTCCATCGAGGTCAAATATCATGCGCGACCAGGCCACAAAATTGGCACGACTGAGACACAATTTCAACAATTATCAAAGATCGCACTTCAGGATGAATAATTCGTCACCGTCTTTGAAGCTAGAAATTAGGAATACGCTGAAACGTCACTCACTTGTCGTAAACGCTTCTTCCATTTGATCAGCCTTCCAATTTCTTTAAAATAAACCCAAAATCTCCGCGGTTGTACCGCGGTGCGTAGATGCAACGGCAAAAGTTGTAACACCAGCCAAAGTAAACATTTGTACAGAAAGGCGAGAGTCTTACTAATTTATTAGAATGAAACCTAATTAGAACACTATTAGAAGGAGCCATTATTTACCACGCAGGCAGACATCGTTCACACGCATTCACTTTTAGTAGCACACATCGTCCATTTCTGTACCATCATCACTCTTTTGGCGGCCGCCAAACACCGCAACACAACACACCACACACACGACGGCATTACAGAAAATCCGCCTCGTGTGAATCCCCTACCCTACAGGCCATAGATAAATGGGGAGAAACATTCAAGATCCCTAGGCGAAACTAGGGAATGCACAGAAGGTCCTTCCTCGAGATCTCGCTCGAAAGTGCATATTTAACGCAAAACCACCAACAACCACGTGAAAACGACGTAAAAATTATGAAATGTTATTGTGACGCCTAGTGTTGTGCCGCAAAGAAAGTTAAGTCAACAAATGTCTGCAACACGAAAAATTCTTGCGTAATACTAGCTGTGTTTGTTTGTTGGTAGTCTAAATGATTATTTCCTTTCATCTTTTTCGTGGGAATAAATTATACGCACAATAATGAATAATTCAAGCGTAAAAACGTGCGCGGCTTGGCTCCTATGATTGTCGTACTGCGCCCGTACTCATTCCAGGTCATACTATGCATACATGGATAAGGACGCCCATCAATATAAGCCGTTCAAACGTCGTAAGGTGGATTTTTAAAAGGTCTGAAATGGCGTTTATTGGCGTGTGCTGCGACGTTGCACCTACAATGAAAACACGATCAGGACAAATTAACGGTCAAGCAGATTCCGGCAACGATCACCAGAAGGCGAGCGAGAGCAGTCCAGAACCCAGTACCCAAGCGCTGGCGATGTTGCTCACCCACGATGCGTTTTCTTCTTCACTATTTTTTCCCAACGAAAAAGAGCCATCCTGGCGACCTAAGAGTCTCGAGGCAGAATGCTATGATATGGCTTAAGGCGGGCGACGTGGACGATATCAAGTCCACGCCGGCGCATGTCGTCTGATGGGGAAAGTGGCTCAATGAGGAAATTCACTGGCGAGATTTGCTCCAAAACGTGGTAAGAGCCCCGTATTTCGGGACGAGATTTGAGGAAAGGCCGGGAGTGCGGTAAAGAAACAGCCAGCCATACAAGTGATCCTGGGGAAAATCTGTGGCTTCGTGAACAGTCGGAGTTGTTTTCTTTTTGGCACTGCTGTTCTTGTCACGTAAAGGTGCGTGCGAGTTCACGCCACTCTCCCGGTTTTTGGGCAGCTTCGGACACAGATGGGTATTCCGATATGTCAGGACGGTAAGGAAGGAGAGTTTTGATGGTGTGGGATGGTTCGCATCTATAAAGAAGAAAGGTGAAAACCCAGTGGTAGACTGTGCCGCGGTGTTGTATGCGAACGTGATGAAGGGAAGAATGCGATCCCAGTTAGTATGATCAGATGTCACATACATCGCGAGCATATCGCCGAGGGTGCGGTTAAAGCTCTGCGTGAGCCCGTTAGTCTGCGGGTGGTATGCCGTGGTCTTGCGACTAACAACAAGGCATTAAGAAAGCAGAGCCCTGACGACTTCTGATAAGAATACTCGACCTCGGTCACTTAGTAGTTCTAGAGGTGCACCGTGTCGTAGTAGAAGCGATGGAGGACGAAGGACGCTACGTCCCGCGCAGTGGCACTTGGAAGAGCGGCGGTCTCAGCGTAGCGTGTTAAAGGGTCCACAGCGACTATGATATACCAATTTTCATATAATGTTCTCGGTAGAGGGCCATAGAGATCAATTCCGATCCGATTGAAAGGTTTGGCAGGGCACGGAAGCGGTTGAAGCGCACCGGACGAGTGGAAAGGCGGTTGTTTGCGGCGTTTACGGTCAGGGCAGCCCATAACAAATTTTTGTACAAAATTATACATTCCGTGCCAGTAGAAGCGATGGAAAATATGTTTGTAAGTTTTTAAAACTCCGGCATGGCCACATTGGGGATCGGCGTGAAAGGAGGTTCATATTTGGGATCGCAAGCTGCGGGGGACAACCAAGAGCCCCTTACGACCTTGAGGGGCGTAGTTGCGTCGGTGTAGCAGCTGATCACGAATGGCGAAATGAGCCGATTGACGTCGAAGAGATCGTAATACCGCAGTAGTTGACAATCCAGAGAAACAGTTAAAAAGGGAAGCGATCCACGGGTCCTTGTGTTATTCACTGGCAAAGTAGTCGAGGTCGAGAGATGCGACGGAGTTGGTACCAGAGGATCCGCAGGCCGAGTCGGGAGGTAAAGGCGAATGGGACAGGGCGTCAACGTCAGAATGCTTGCGTCCGCTGCGATAGATGACGCGAAGGTCGTACTCCTGGATTTGCAGTGCCCACCGAGCTAGGCGGCCAGAAGGATTTTTCAATGTGGCGAGCCAACAAAGTACAGGGTGGTCCGTTACTAGGTCAAATGGGCGACGGTACAAATAAGGGCGGAACTTGCGAAGCGCCCACACTGGCGCTAAGCACTCCTTTTTAGTGACGCTGTAATTGACTTCAGCTTTAGTGAGCGTGCGACTCGCATAGGTGACGACGTATTCGGAGTAGCCCGGCTTGCGTTGGGCGACGACAGCGCCAAGATCAACCCCACTACCATCTGTGCGAACTTCCGTTGCAGCTATTGGGTCGAAATGCCGAAGAATGGGAGGAGATATTAGCAGACTATGGAGCAAGGCAAACGTGACGTCGAAGCCAGGAGACCAGGATGAATGGTCTGTGTCACCGCGTAGGACGTTGGTCAGTGGTGACATGATCAAGGCAAAATTTCGAACGAAGCACCAAAAGTACGAGCATAGTCCGACAAAACTGCATAATGCTTTCAGTGTAGTAGGTTTCGGAAACTCACCGACTGCTCGCAGTTTTGCAGGGTTGGGCAGAACACCATGCTTGGACACAATGAGTTCTTAGATGGACAGCTCTCGCCCGGCGAAGCGGCACTTTTTAAGGTTCAGTTGGAGCCTGGCGTTGTTTAAGCACGTCAGAACCAGTTCGAGCCGAAGCAGTTGTGTAGGAAAATTGGGAAAGAAAACGACAATGTTGTTGAGGTAGCATAGACACACAGACCACTTCAGTCTACGCAGCGTGTTGTCCATGAGTCGTTCAAATGTGGCAGAAGCATCACAAAGCCCAAATAGCATTACGTTAAATTCGTACAGGCCATCTGTTGTAAAGAAAACAGTTTTCTGGCGATCAGCTTCTGCCATAACAAAACTGCCAATATCCAGATCATATGTCTAAGGAGATGAATTCGGCTCCTTGGAGGCTGTCAAGGGGGTCGCTGATGAACGGTAATGGATAGACGTCTTTCTACGTCACCTTGTTTAATTGTCGGTAGTCGGCGCAAATTCGAATGAATCCATCCTTCTTTCGAACAAGATCGACAGAATATGCCCAAGGACTGTGCGATGGTTGAATAACGTGACGGCGTAGAATCTCTTCGACATGGTCGTTGATGACGCGACGTTCTGTAGCAGAGACACGGTGCGGTCTTCGATGCAATGACTGGTGCGAACCGGTGTCAATGTATTAGTGCACTGCAGTAGTGCGACCCAATCGCGGCTGAGAAACGTCGAATAATTTCGCGAAGTGCTGGAGGAGATTGAGAAGCTCGGCGTGTTCTTGAGCACTTAAGGTGTCGGCGATGGAACTCGAAAAGATCTCACTCGACGAGCAATCCAGTGAGGAAAGGGCATGAAGTTCGCTCAAGACGCTGCTGCACGACTCGTCTGGCATGTTAAGAAATAAAGAATAATGGAGGTACTCCACACGACCCAGACATTCGCTGGCAAGCAGCGTAAGCGATGCAGAAAGAGGTTGTGGACGAAAATATTGCTTCGGCCAGCAGTGACGTCACGTGTAGCGAAAGGCAAGGAAACGGCTCTGTGACTCATGAAAATGTCGGAAGGTGTAAACACTGCCGTAGCATCGTTATGGTCATCGCAGCAAACGGGGACAACGGCAAGAGAGGCTGGCGGAATTTCAGTGTCCTCATGCACGACGAGTTTTGGCGACCGCTCAAGAATTTCATGCAAAGGTTCATCACACAGGTGCGAAAATTGAACTTCAGCGTGTGCGCAGTCGATGATGGCATGATGATGTGACAGAAAGTCCCACCCGAAGAGAACGTAATGCGAGCACACCAAGAGGACGATGAACTCGACAACGTACGTAGAGCCCTGGATGAATATGCAGGCCATACAGGTTTCGAGAGGTCGAACTAGTTGTGTGCTAGCCGTACGAAGCGATAGTCCAGAGAGCGGTGTGGTCACATTGCGTATGGAGCGGCATAGCTGGGCGGCTATAACAGAAATGGCAGCCCATGTGTCGACGAAGGCAAAGGTAGATACACCATCGACAGATATGGCGACGACGTTAGAAGGTGAAGTGCGAGGACTTGAGCATTTTGACGACGGCGCAGTTCTTCCCTGTGGAACTGCGGCGTTCAGTTTTCCCGGTTGGAGGAAGCGGGTCGGCGACGCATCGGGGACAGTGATCGCCTGCGAGGAGACGGGGAGCGGGGGGAGTGAGTCTCAGACGGAGCTGGCGTGACTGAGACTCGAGAAGGTTACTGTAGCCATACTCTGCTGAGGGATGGGAGCAGGTAGGTGCATGGGCTGTGGGTCATACGATAACGGCCGAGTAGCGTCGTGGAGTGGTTGGAAGGGACGGCGGCAATATCGTTCCACGTGTCCTGGAGTACCGCACACGTAGCATATCGGTCGATTGTCAGGAGTTCACCACGAACTGCTGACTCGTGGTTCAGCCCAAGGTGTTGATAGAGGGGTGGAGTGGGGAGCAACTGAAGCCATGGGTGGCAAATGCTGCTGGTGGGGTCTGCTGCGTACCACCTGGGCATACGTATGAAACACGGCCACGGGCTGCATAGCCGGCGCATGGGGAACAGGCATGGCCACAGGCTGCTGGTGGGCAGCGACGGGAACAGCCTGAGCTACCTCTTCAGTACTAACGTCGTGGAGGGCAGACGAGACGATGGCGGCTGCTGCATGAAGGGAATCAACGACAGTTGCCGAGCTACTTCTTCACGCACAGTCTTTATACTCTTGCAGGGTTGGTGAGGGATCGGGAACAGAAGTAAGGCTGGAGAGCGAGTCTGTGTAGGAGGAAAATGGCCGAGTCAGGGCGCGCTGCTTCCTAAACTCTTCGAAACTTTGACATAAACTGACAAGTTCAGCAGTGGTGGCCGGATTACGGACCAGGAGCATCTGAAATGCGCCGTCATTTATCCCTTTGAGGATGTGCTGAATCTTCTCCGACTCGAGCATGGCGGTGTTCACACGGTTGCAAAGACCAATAATGTCTTCGATGTAACTGGTGAACGATTCCGAAGGATTCTGTGCGCGAGTCTCTGGACTTGCGGACAGCGGGTCGGCCAAAAGCGTCAGCAAACGACGTTTTGAAAATAGACCACGTAGTAATGTCGTTTTTGTGGTTGTTGTACCACATTTCGGCCACGTCAGTGAGGTAAGAGATGACGTTAGTCAACTTGTCCGCGTCATCCCACTTGTTGTGTGCGCTCACCAGTTCGTAGTTGGTGAACCAGTCTTCCACGTCAATCTCATCAGCTCCGCTAAAGAACTTGGGCACTCGCAAGCGAAGAACGCCGAGGTTGCTGGAGGATGGAGTGGAAAAGCCAGGTTGTGCGTTGTTGGTGGCCATGATGGGAGTTCGGTTGCACAGCTCTAGGTTTAGGCGACGGCGAATGGCAGCACCCAAATTCAGGCGACGTGGAACGTCAGCAACCTCACCAATTGAAAAGGGGTTTATTGACGTGTGCTGCGACAGTGTCCCTACGATGAAAATACGATCGGGACAGAGCAACGGTCAAGCAGATGCCGGTGACAATCAGCACGAGGCGAGCAGGAGAAGCCCAGAACCCAGTACCCAAGCGGTGGCAATGTTGCTTGCCCACAATGAGTTTTCTTGTTCACAGGTCCCTTTTTTATACTCTACCTGTGATTTGTTTAATGAAAGGTGGTCTTTACTCGCAAGAAAAAGCTTATTTTCAAATTCGGGACCAAGCTTCACGAGTAACGCCATTGACGACTGCAAAATATAAGCGAACAGTCCGAAATTTCACGCAACGCACTCACGCTAATTGCGCTGTTACCTTTAGTATTCCAAAAGCTGGATCTCTGATTGTTCCAACATCATGAAATAATTGTGTTGACGTTGTTAAATATGTAAAGGTAATTATGTAGTGGCAGCGTTAGAGAAGCGTTCAAGCGGCAGACATATGCTACTTTTTTTTATTTGCGGACACACTTTTGCTAAGTCACTGCAGCTGGCAGCAATGTCGCGACTTCCTAATTACGTTGCACGAAAGGTAATTTTGTGTGAACTAAGGCTTGTGCCTGAAAAACACATGCGAGGCGTTTTTCTTTTCTAAAAGAGCCAAATGCAGAAACTGAAACCAGGCTAAATTTCACTGAAACGTAATGCATGACAAAGTATCTTCAATTTCTAGAAGAGTTATAATCAAAATGGGGCAATTTCGTATTGTAACATGAGCTCAAAAAGGCCGTTCTTAATCCAAAATGAGCCAAGAACTCACACTGCTTGAATGAAAGTAGGCCACAATCGTTGAAAGAGCACTGCACTGACAGACATAAGCAAGCAAAAAACATGGTCTCGCCCTAAATAATTTATTTGTTCTTTAGTTGCTTTGTTATCGGGTTTACGTTCCACAATTCGGTTTTCTAACCAGAGTTGGCACTTCCTGAAAGACATCACTTTGTATGGCAAAACTCGATTTTGAAGAGTGAGAAGCTGACTAGCCAACTTTATTTTACATCTTAGTGATTTAACTTCAGCACAACAGTCCCATGTCTTCCGTTCACTCCAACATGCTGTATTTGAAATAAAACAGGCATGAAATAAAGCTGTTGGGTGTCTACCTATTCTTTAGAAAAAGAAGTGGTCCGAAACGGCATGACATAGAACTTACTGGAACACTTTTAAATGTCTTCAATAGAGGCCAGGAAGAAGAAAAGACTGAGGACAGTTCAGAATGGTGTGCCTATTGCTAGGAAGGACCAGTGGCTCTTCAAGTCTAGTAATCGCCATCACGCCGGTGCGTCGAAGCACAGCACCGACTGAAGCACAAGTATGATGTCAATTCTATCAAGAAATATTGCTATACTACACATTCGAACAGTTTTACAGTTATTTTACAGGCTAATTCATGTTAAAACGAAGTTCTTCAATCTATATGAGCCAAATATAAACTTTTTATATTTTCTCTTCTCTCGCCTACTTCACGATACTGAAATTGTTTGCTGTGTATATTTTAGCCACACTAGAGATATGTGATATTTAGGAGAAAGAAACGTGCTGCCAAAAGGTTGTTTGAGCAGGCCCAACCATGTCGTCAGTAGAAAAAAGTTCATTTTTCTCAGTTTCACCTGAAGTGCGTTTGGCTTTCTAAAAAAACGCCTCACCTGTATTTGAACAGTACAATTGTTTTGTGAACGACGTTTACACCGGAATGAACACGTATTAATGACATTTGAACATCGTACACAGCAGTTGAAAAAGCAATTATTATGATTCAAATTTTTGTGATTCTAATCATCGTGCACAAACGCCGTGCAATAGAGCACAATGCGTCGAGTCGTACCAAGGGCGAAGAAGTAAAACACATTGTTCACGACATACTCGCTTTTAATTAGGAAACGCGGTGAAGGCTAAAGGGAAACACTGATTAAGCTGCGGATGCACGTACGCAAAAAAAAGTGTTCTTGAATGCATGAAGTGCGTTATCATATTGCAAGCATCGACGTGCGCGGGAGGGAAGAAGGCAAAGTTGGCACAAAGTTCACCTTTTTTTGACTTTATTTTAAGGGTTACAATGTGATAAGTCTATCTTCGCCTCCGCCTTCCCCCCCCCCCTTAATATTCAACGGGAACCTTTAGCACACTATTATCGCAAGTTAAAAAGAAACCTCACCTAAACAGCTTGACAAACTATTCCGCATAAAATGTTTAGGTATTAATACCTTGTGGCAAATTTTTACTGACAGATATATAAAACAAATATATAAGATACTTTATTTGTGTGTGACGGCGTTATCACTCGTGTTTAAACTATTTCGAGGAACACAAAGGCAATTTTTCAGATAATAACTTGATAGCAAAACGGAAACTGAAGGCGTGGTGGCGCCCCGATCGCCGTGTCTCAATGCTGTCTCTGCGTTTTTTTTAAAGACGATAGTATTTCTTGGGGACCTTCGACACAAAAATGTTCGTCTGTCTGTCTGTCTCTCAGTCTGTTTGTCTGTCTGTCTGTACATTTGTCTGTCTGTCCACTCTTAATGGCATCGGACGATTGAAACAGCCGACCTCATCCGCCGCACCCACCAATTTTGCTGAAGATCCGGCGTTCATACTTGTTCAATCACATGTAAAATAGTCAATTAAAAATCAATATTTCTGCATGTTGGGGGCACCATAACAACACGTATATATTCTGCATGTGCTTCCTTCACCACAAAAGGCATGCATAAGTAGTTTTAAGGAACGTAGCGCTTATCACGCAGCGCTGACCATGGAACGCTTGCACGAAAAGGGGAATGTTTCAAACGCTTTGCTAAGACGAGACTGTGATGGCACCTACCCGTCGCCTTGCGTTCTACACCTTATCACCTCTGAGAAAGGCGCGCACACCCGTCTCAGAGCCACGTACTTCGTTTTCCAAGAAAACTGCCAGATGGCGCTTACGCCTCACGTGTGAAGTGACTTGATGCGCTCGTTCGCCTCTGCTAGATGCTCGAGACACTCTAACACAGCACCTACAGAACATCAATCACCAATTTGTTTGCGCAGAACGTCAAATAAATGTTTTGTTCGTTCTGTCCACACGCAAGACTATCGTCTTTCGATGAAATTTGCAGATTAACATGCAGTTACGAGATTAACATTACGAGCGGCGATGGCGTAGTGGTTAGAGCATCCACCTCGCATGCAACAGGTCCGTGGTTCAAATCCCGGTGCCGCGCTGTTCCCAACCGGATTAAAAAAAATCCGCGTGTTGATGGAACTGCATTAAGAGGCCTGGGGTGCGGCCTCACCGGTAACCACCGCCGGGAACGCACTCCCTCACCAGAGAAGAATTGGCCACCCTGGTGCAGTATCTGGCCAATACCTCCCACATGCATACGTCAAATAACTCCCGGCCCTCAGTCCCCAGCAGCTGCGAAGCAACTGACCACGGTGGCGGTAAAATATGCAGCGCAGCAGAGGGTGCTAGAAATCTCTGGATCCGGACAGGCCGCCTTTGGTACCTTAACTTGGCAACGTTTAACGCTAGAACCTTATCTAGTGAGGGAAGTCTAGCTGTACTATTCAAGGAGATAAAGGGTGTTAAATGGGATATAATAGGGCTCAGTGAGGTAAGGAGGACAGACGAGGCCTATACTTTGCTACAGAATGGGCACGTCCTTTACTATCGGGGCTTGGCAGACAGAAGAGAACTGGGAGTGGGCCTCCTAATTCACAGAAACATAGTTAGGAACACAGAGGAATACTATAGCAATAATAAAAGGGTGGTAGGTATCGTATTTAAGCTGCATAAAATATACAAAATGAAGGTAGTACAGGCTCACGCGCCTACATCCAGCCATGATGACGATTCAGTTGAAAGCTTCTATGAAGACGTGGAATCGGCAATGAGTAAGGTGAACACACAGTATACTGTAGTGATGGGCGACTTTAATGCAAAGATAGGAAATTAGCAGGCTGGAGACCAGCCAGTAGGAGAATACGGCATCGGTACTAGAAACGCCAGAGGAGAGCTACTAGTAGAGTTCGCAGAACGCACTAATTTACGGATTTTGAATACCTTCTACCGAAAACGAGAAAACCGCAAGTAGACAAGAGTAAGCCCTAATGGCGAAAATAAAAACGAAATAGACTTCATAATGAGTGCCCACCCAGGCATCGTGCAGGAATCAGAAGTGGTTGGCAAGGTACGATGCAGTGACCATAGTATGGTACGGTCTCAAATTCGCCTATACTTGTAGAAGGAACGACAGAAACTGATACGCAAGAAGCCAATCAATGAGCTAGTACTGAGATGGAAAGTACAGGAATTCACAGTGTCGCTGCAGAATAGGTACTCGGCTCTTAGTGAGGAAACCAACCTTAACGTAGATACAATGAATGATAATCTGACGAGTATCATAAGGAGTGTTGATTTGATTTGATTGATTTGTGAGGTTTAACGTTCCAAAACCACCATATGATTATAAAAGACGCCGTAGTGGAGGGCTCCGCAAATTTTGACCACCTGGGGTTCTTTAACGTGCACCCGAATCTGAGCACACGGGCCTACGACATTTCCGCCTCCGTCAGAAATGCAGCCGCCGCAGCCGGGATTTGAACCCGCGACCTGCGGGTCAGCAGCCGAGTACCTTAGCCATTAGACCACCGCGGCGGGGCTCATTAAGGAGTGTGCAGTGGAAGTTGGAGGCAGGGCAGTTAGACAGGACACTGGCAAGCTTTCCCAGGAAACGAAGAACCTAAATAAGAAGCGTCAAATCATGAAAGTGTCAAGTACAACAGACAAAAGAGAACTGGCAGAGCTTTCGAAGTTGATTAATAGGCATAAGGTATGCGATGTAAGAAGGTATAACCTGGAGAGAATTGAACACGCTCTAAAAAACGGAGGAAGCGTCAAAGCAGTGAAGAGGAAACTTGAGATAGGCAAAAGTCGGATGGATGCACTAAGGAACAAAGAGGGCAAAATAACTACCAATATGGGTAGGGTAGTTAAAATAGCGGAGGAGTTTTACAGAGATCTGTACAGTAGCCGAGACAACCACGACCTTAATACTATAAGAACTAGCAGTAACCCAGATGACACCCCACCAGTAATGATAGAAATCAGCAAAGCTTTCAAGAGCATGCAAAGAGGCAAAGCTGCTGGTGAGGATCAGGTACCATCAGATCTGCTGAAAGATGGAGGACAGATCGTGTTAGAAAAACTAGACACCCTGTTTACGAGGTGTCCCCTGACGAGAAGAGTACCATAGTCTTGGAAGAACGCTTACATCATCTTAATACATAAGAAAGGAGATGACGAGGACATGAAGAATTACAGGCCAATGAGCTTGCTCTCTGTAGTATAGAAGCTATTTACAAAGGTAATTGCTAACAGAGTAAAGAAAACATTAGAATTCAGTCAACCAAAGGAACAAGCAGGATTTCTAACAGGCTACTGAACAATTGACCACATTCATACTATGAATTAGGTAATAGAGTAATGCTCAGAGTGTAACCAACCACTATACATAGCCTTCATAGATTACGAGAGGGCGTTTGATTCAGTAGAAATATCAGCCGTCATGCAGACACTGTGAAATCAGGGCGTAGATGAAGTATATATAGACATTCTGGAAGAAATCTACAGGGGATCAACTGCTACCATAGTGCTTCGTAAAGAAAGCAACAGAATACCAATCAAGAAGGGTGTAAGGCAGGGGGACACAATCTCCCCAATGCTATTTACCGCGTGCTTACAGGAGGCTTTCAGAAACCTAGAATGGGAACAGTTAGGGATAAGAGTTAATGGAGAATACCTTAGTAACCTGCGCTTCGCCGATGGCATTGCATTGCTGAGTAACTCAGGAGACGAATGGCAACTCATGATTACGGAGTTAGACAAGGAGAGCGGAAAGGTGGGTCTTAAAATTATTCTGCAGAAAACAAAAGTAATGTACAACCTCGCAAAGGAGCAGCGCTTCGAGATAGCTAATAGTGCACTTGAATTTGTAAAAGACTATGTCTACTTAGGGCAGGTAATAACCGCAGAGCAGAACCACGAGATTGACGTAACTAGAAGAATAAGAATGGGGTGGAGCACATT
The DNA here is from genome assembly GCF_013339725.1 of Rhipicephalus microplus. Taxonomy (NCBI): domain Eukaryota; kingdom Metazoa; phylum Arthropoda; class Arachnida; order Ixodida; family Ixodidae; genus Rhipicephalus; species Rhipicephalus microplus. Next base: position 82,535,216 of record NC_051174.1, read on the forward strand.
TGGCAAGCACTCTCAACTTTTGACAGGTAGATTGCCACTATCCCTCAAGAGGAAGGTATGTAACAGCTGTATCTTGCCGGTACTTAGCTACGGAGCAGAAACCTGGAGACTTACAAAGAGGGTTCAGCTTAAATTGGGGACGACGCAGCGAGCAATGGAAAGAAAAATGATAGGTGTAACCTTAAGAGACAAGAAGAGAGCAGAGTGGATTACACTCTGCTCTCTTCAAACGGGGGTCATTGATATCAGAGCTGAAATAAAGAAGAGCAAACGGACATGGGCCGGGCATGTAGCGCGTAGACAGGATAACCGCTGGTCCTTAAGGGTAACTAACTGGATTTTTAGGGAAGGGAAGCGGGTTAGGGGGGGACAGAAGGTTAGGTGGGCAGATGATATTAAGAAGTTTGTGGGTACAAATTGGCAGCAGCAAGCACAGGACCGGGTTAACTGGCGGAACATGAAGAAACCTTTGTCCTGCAGTGGACGTAGTCAGGCTGATGATGATGATGATGATGATGATGATGCAGATACGAGGCCTTTTTTTTTCTCGGACATGGCGACGTTCTATAATGCGTGATAACATCTTTGTCCAGTTTTCTTTGTGTCGTTGACTTCTACGGCCCTGCATTGTGTTGTGTGCAGTGTCTTGCAGAGACTGACGTAAGCGCAAGTTCTTCGCTCAGTATTATTAGCGGTGTGCGGCAAATATTTGCCAGGTACTGGCCGTGCAACACCGACCTCTGCGACCCGTTTGTTCAGTGTCATCGACGAACGGGAAGTGTTCTCGCTTGAAATATTACCGCACTTCAATTACGGCGTCCTTCAAAGCAAAGCTACCATCGAGGCACCTTACACATCAGGGTCATTTCATGCAAAGGTGCCATACAGTTTGGCGACCATCTCAAATGTAGTTTAAAAAATTGTGCTGGTTTACTGAATTGTAAACGGTGAACTGCTGGAATATTTTGGAGAGAAAAAACTTTTCGGTCACGTGGGTGCCTTCTGGGTAGTTATGTGGGGTTTAACGTCCCAAAACTATTATATGAATATACGAGACGTCGTGGTGGACGCCTTCAGAAATTTCGACCACCTGAGGTTCTTTATTGCGCACTCAAATGTGAGCACACGGGCCTACAACATTTCCGCCTCCATCAGAAACGCAGCCACCGCAGCCGTGATCTGATCCCGCGACCTGCGGGTCAGCAGCCGAGTACTTAAGCCACTAGACCACCACGGCGGGGCGTTGCTTTCTGAACTTCCTGGTATGTCGTTTGGGCATCGTTTGTAGAAAATATTAATTGAAAAGTGCTGCTCCTTCTTTTTATACAAAATTTGGTCTACATATTGAGTAAATACGCTTGTGTAAAGTGTTAGAAGCTCAGTAATAATGCAATTTTATGGCACACACATCTCCAAGAGTTTAGCGAAAATGTGTTACGTTTGAATTTTTTTATTGTAATGCTGCACTTTGTATGAATATCTGAGTACTAAATACTGAATTCACAAAAGGTATCTTTGGCAGAAAAAATATTTTTAGAGATTATGAGGTGCTAAACTTCAAAATGAGAATTCACATATTTCGCGAAACCGTCAATTTTGTCCATATTAAGACGCAATTCGCACCATGTGGTGGTTGTAATAAAGATCACCTTTATACGTATATGGAAAGCAAATAATCAGTTTTTTTCGGTATGAAAATTGTTATTATTACATATGCTTCTTTTAGGAAGCAAATATTTTTTTAAGTTTCCCGTTGGCGTGATATTTCCTTTCGGTCATACGACAGCTTCCACCTTGAAATTCCTTATTGCCGTCAACGGGAAAGTTGAAAAATAATTTTCATTCTTAAAACAAAAGTGTATTGATAAGATTTGCCATATGAAAAGAACTGTTTGTTTGCTTTTGATTTAAGTAGAAAGGTCATTTCATTAGGACCACAACAAAAGGGGATTGCGACTCAATATGAACAGAAATGACAATTCTGTGAAATTTATTAATTTTTCTCATACGATTTAGCAGTTTGAGAGGTCTGAAAATATTTTTTCTCACAATGTACCTTCTGACATGTCACTGTTCACTACTCAGATATTCATACAATGTGAACTACTGCAACACAAAAATTACAAACATAACACAATAGTGCTAAATTCATGGAGGGGTATGGCCAGAAAAATTGCACTAATATAACTGAGTTTCTCAGTCAGTCAGTCAGTCAGTCAGTTTATTTTCCTTAAAGACCCCCAATGGGGGTATTACATAAGGGGTGGGAATAATATTTAACAAACGTAATCAATACATGGGTTTCAACTATATACATTTCTTCATATTACAAGGAAATATGCATGTACAATAAATAACACACGTAACCAACATGTAATTCAAAAAAGCACTTAAAGGTTATTTGTTAGAAGATGGTCAGTGACATGTTGTGCAAAAGAAGATGGACATATTATGTCGACAATGGAAAAAGGGAGGTCGTTCCAGTCTTTTGCTGTGCGGGAAAAAAATGACGCGAGAAATGTTGATGTTCGAGCGCGCATTAATGAAACCTGCTGCGTGTGGCTTGTCCTGGCTGATATGCGTGTTGCAGGTTTGATGTATGATGGTTGATGCAGGATTGAACTGTGAAAAAATTTATGGTAAAGACAAAGAGAAGAAATGCGCCGACGAAGAGCGAGCGATGGAAGATTGGATAGTAATTTTAGTGATGTGACGCTGATGTCGTATGAATACGAAGAATGAATGAAGCGAGCTGCACGGTTTTGAACTGATTCTAGAGCGCAGATGAGGTATGCTTGGTGCGGGTCCCAGATGGCGGATGCGTATTCCAATTTCGGTCGCACTAGTGATGTGTAGGCAAGTAATCTTACTTGCATTGGAGCACTTTTGAGGTGACGTTTTAAAAAGCCTAAGGTTTTGTTAGACGATGAAATGATGTTTTGGACATGCGTACGCCAGATCAGATCGCTAGTCACGGTGACACCTAGGTATTTATAAGAGTTAGTCAGTTCTAGGGGTAAGCTGTTGATTGTGTACGGAAACATGAGCGGATTATTGCTACGCGTAAATGACATAGTTTTGCATTTATTTACGTTTAGTGTCATTAACCAAGTGGTACACCATTTCGAAACGTTAGTAAGATCGTTCTCTAAGGTTAACTGGTCAGAGGTGTTTAGTATTGTGCGGTAGACAACGCAGTCATCTGCGAACATACGTATATTACTGGTTACATGCAAAGGTAAGTCGTTAATATAGATTAAAAATAGTAGCGGGCCAAGGACGGAGCCTTGAGGGACACCTGATGTTACTGGGATGGCAGTAGACAGGTGGTTATTTACAGCGACGCGTTGTGATCGATTAGTAAGGAACTCTATTATCCATTTTATGACGGTGGGATGTAAATTTAGTTGGGAAAGTTTAGCGAACAATCGTTGATGAGGCACCTTATCGAATGCTTTAGCATAATCAAGAAAAACGGCATCAGTTTGCACGTTAACGTCGAGGTTAGTATGAATGTCATGCAAGAAGGCTGCCAGCTGTGTTTCACACGACAACCCCTTGCGGAAGCCGTGTTGTGAAGGGTGAAAAAAATTATTGCTGTCGAGAAAATTCATTATGTGGGAGTAGATGACATGCTCCATGATCTTGCAGGGGACGCTTGTTAGGGAGATGGGGCGATAGTTAAGTGGAGAGTTTCTATCGCCTGATTTGAAGACCGGAACGACCTTCCCTATCTTCCAGTCACATGGGATGATTCCTGAGGAAAGGGACTGGGAAAATATTAGAGCAAGAAAAAGCGAAGCACTCTCTTTAACATTTTTTAGAATTTTGGAATTGATACCATCCATGCCCGCAGAGGATGACAATTTCATTTTTTCTATTATAGACAATATTCCATTTGCGCAGAAATTGATTGCTGGCATGTCATGATTACAATTAAAGCCAAGTGAAGGTATGCGGGAGTGTATGCTTGGTTCATCAGTAAAAACTGTAGCAAAAGAAGCGTTGAATAGATTCGCACATTCCCCGTCAGTAATAGCTTCACCAGATTCAAGGGTTAGTACAGTGTCACGCGGTTTGTCAGCCTTAAGTGTTTTCCAGAACTGTCTGGGATTAGTCTGCAGTAGCTTGGGTAGGTCTGTGTTATAGAAGAAGTTTTTTGCTTTGCGCAGGGCTAAAAGATAATTGCGGTCAGCCTCATAGTACCTATCCCATACACTCGGTTGACCTGCACGTTTGGCAGATCGGAATAAACGTTTCTTTTTATTTTCAAGGCGTTTTAGATTTTTAGTAAACCAGGGTTTGTTGTAGGTGCTTGTGAAGCTGACTTTAGGTATGAATTTATCGGTTAGCTCTGTCAGTTTACCGATAAAGCGGGTCCAATTCGTATCTACTGTGTGTTGATGTAAAGTTGCTTGGAAAGTGTGGAAGAATGCGCTAAGAGCTTCGTTTATTGTTTCGTAATCCCCTCTGTCATATAGATGGATCGTTTTTTTGTAGGTTTCTCGTTTAAGCGGTTGAAAAGAAAAAGTGGCGTGAATTGTCTTATGGTCACTGATTTCGGGTAGATAGTGAATGCGTGACAGGCTTTCAGGATTGTTGGTTAGTATCAGATCCAGGACACTGGCTGTATCTTGCGATACACGTGTTGGCTCTGTGACTAGTTGGGTCATGTTGAAGTTTAGGCAAATATCAAGAAACGCATTAGCTTCACCTACACCCGTAGATGAATGCACATTGCTGGTGCGCCATTCTATTCGTGGGAAGTTAAAATCACCGAATAAAAGTACGTGCGCGTTTGGATGAGCAGACGTGAGCTGGCACATGGCCTGATTAAGTTGGTTGCTAAAATTGGAACTAGCACGGGGTGGTCGGTAGCAAACGCCCAGTACAACGGACTGAGGATGTGCCTTAATAAGTACCCAGAGCATTTCTAGCTCTGTTTTAATATGTACGACTGAGCAAGATAATTGCTCGTGAACAGCAATGAGTACACCGCCACCACGAGTAGATGCGCGGTTATTCCTGTACAACTGGAAGTTTGGTAATTCTGACAGAACTTCGTCATCACGGATGTCATCAGTTAACCACGTTTCGGTAAGTAATAGCACATTGCTTTCAGAGGATGATACAGTGCTAGATATAAGTTCCCGTTTGGGTAGGAAACTGCGAATGTTAGTGTAAATAACAGAAAGTGAAAGAGTTTTGCTAGTAACCGCAACAGCGGTCGTTTTTTTTTCCCGGTGGCTTGATTGCTACAATAGTTCTTTGACGGTGTTTGATTCGGCGTCGAAAATGTAGCGCTTCTGATTCATGTGCAGTGTTTTGAAGTGCATTGAAAATGGCTTGTTGTTACTTCTCGCAAAAGCAATTAGTTGTTTTCTAGCATTTTGGACTGAGCGTGAGAAGTCTTCACCTATGCCGTAACTTGTCCCCTTAAGCTTGCGACCATTCGATAATATTGCAGTTTTTGTCTTGTGTAGAGCAATCTTCACGATTATGGGCCGGGAGCGTTCAGGTGAATGTCGACCGAGACGATGCGCGCGTTCGATATCTCTTGGTTCTAAGTGAACCTGTAGGTTGTCCCGGCAAAGATTCATTACCAGCCGCTCCGATTCAGAAAATGTTTCAGATGCGGAAGGGTCCGGGATACCGTAAAATATTAGGTTGTTTCGCCTTGAGCGATTTTCAGCGTCATCAATACGGGCTTCTAGTGCAAAGATTCTGCAGGAGGTCTGCTCCGTGTTAACGCGCAGGACTTCTATTTCTTTTCGAAGTGGTACCAGAGACTGATAATGACTTTCAAGGTCTGATAATCTTTTGTTCAGTTCGCCAATTGTTTTATCGGTGTTACCGAGCTGAGACTTCAAGCCCTGTACTTCTGCAATTAGTTGTGTTTGACCTGTAGATAGCTTACGCAATTCAGCAAGAAGGTTCTCAGAGATATTTGAAGGGCCAGGGTTAGTTTCAACATCTCCAGCTAGAATTAGTAGTGCACGAATTACATGGACACACTCGGCAATAATAACCAAACAGCAATGCGGGCTTGGCAGCTGTACCAGAAAGTAATTACCAGATCTTTTCGAAAAGACAACGTAGGGCTCACCAACCTGCATAGCGGGAGCGAATTGATTAGTGATCCGTGCAGTGGCACAGACACCAAGCCCACAGCGCTCCGTTGAAGGTCCTTGTTCTTTTATAGGTGTCGGGCTCGTGGATGTCGATGATGATGCAACCGTCCAGGCTTGGTTGAGCTCAGCTGCCCAGAGTCCCTCTTCTGGTCGAGCCAGGCATTTGACGATAGGCAGAGGGCATGCGCTGCCTTCGTCGCTTCCAGGACAGCTGAAGCCATGTTCCGCCGGCGCTACCGCATGCGCAAGCGCAGGTAGCAGCAGATGAGCGATGACGTAACGGACCATCTGCATAGCGGGAGCGAATTGATTAGTGATCCGTGCAGTGGCACAGACACCAAGCCCACAGCGCTCCGTTGAAGGTCCTTGTTCTTTTATAGGTGTCGGGCTCGTGGATGTCGATGATGATGCAACCGTCCAGGCTTGGTTGAGCTCAGCTGCCCAGAGTCCCTCTTCTGGTCGAGCCAGGCATTTGACGATAGGCAGAGGGCATGCGCTGCCTTCGTCGCTTCCAGGACAGCTGAAGCCATGTTCCGCCGGCGCTACCGCATGCGCAAGCGCAGGTAGCAGAAGATGAGCGATGACGTAACGGACCATCTGCATAGCGGGAGCGAATTGATTAGTGATCCGTGCAGTGGCACAGACACCAAGCCCACCTATCACCTTTACAAGAACTTTTACATGACATGTCGACCAAATTTGGTTAAAAAGAAGAAGCAGTACTTTTAAAATAAATTTTTCCACAAACAACACCTAAACAACATTTCGGGCGATTCAGAAGGCAGCCAGGTGACCGAAAATTTTCTCTCGGAAATATTTCACTTCACGAAAACGTTTCACTGTTTTCAATGCAATAATTCAACACAATTTTTTGAAATACATTTGAGATGGTTGCCAAAATGGTTTGAACGTTTGGCATAAAATAACCCATCAGTGAGTAGCAGCCTATCCTTTCTCTACGACGTTCTTCGTGCCCTGGAAAATGCTTTGGCACGTAATACGCTGGACGGGGACCGGTGGCCGTTCCTTGCTCAGCGCATCGCTTGAACACCTGCGGACGGCATGCTTGGTAAGTGATTCTCATTGTTATGCTTTGTACGTTGTGGGTTATTCTTATTGTAGTATTATTATCACCCAACGAGATCGCCTATTGTGTTGTTACTGCATGCTGTTGTAGACTGCGCTGAAGCGTGACATTTCTCGGGAGTGTAATCTGTAGTTTTTTAAATAGTTTTGCAGTTAGCTTACGTACACGCGCTTCTCTACGCCATTTTAGTTAGGTGTGCATAGTGCGTGTTTTTGAGTAACGAGACCTTTAAAGCGTTTCGGAGATCACTTTTGGACATTGTTTAACGTCTTTTCATCTATAGCGAGCAAAGTACACTTGCTAAAATGTAATTTTTTCAGCAAGAGACTGTGTTTAGCACAAATGCTTGTGCCAACTTTTTCCCTTCACACATGTTCACCAAGTTTGAGCTGTACTCAGCTGAATTTTGCAGTCCACTGTGGTAGGGCAGGGGTTATGGTGCTCCGCAGCTGACCTGAAGTTCGCGGGTTTGATCGCGGCTGCAGCGGTCACATTTCAGTAGAGGTAAAATGTTATACGCCCGTGTTCTGCGCACTGTTCAAAACACCGTATCAATATTTCCGGAGCCCTCTGCTATGGCGTCCTTCAAAAACAAAACGTGGTTTTGGGACGTAAACCTCTACATATTGTATTAATAATATTGTAAGTGGGAGTATTCAATAAGTGAACGCCGGGCGAGCTAACTCTGCACACAGTATGCAAGAATGCCAGACAAGAGGGCAGTTCAGACACAGCCCCACAACAACAATGTCGTCTTCATTCCGTCTTCGTCATTTCTGCACCCGTGCCTGAGGTACATTTCTATACCCGTGACATTACCCCGGACGGAAAAGCACCGTCCCGGTGCCTGCTGCTATTCGACGGGCGGGTCACTGTGATAGGGCTTCGGGGGAGACACATGCACAATGTCACTTCTGGATGTAACAGTGGGGTTCGTAGTAGGAGAAATTTCATAGGTGACAGGTGTGACGTGGCACAAAACTTGGTAAGGCCCAACGTATTGCAATAACAGTTTTTCGCACAGGCCGACACGACGGGTTGGCAGCCACAGTAGCGGAAGAGAGCCCGGAGAAAAATCGACATCCCTATGTCGGCTGTCGTAGAGCGACTTCTGTGCTCTCTGGGACGATGAGAACCTGGCGCGGGCTTCTGTACGTGCGAACAGAGCGCGGGAAATGGCTTCTTGTGCGTACGAAGTGGTGGACGGAAGGTCATGCGCAAGCAGGGTACTGAAACGTAGTAAAGGATCACGGCGAAAGAGAAGATAAAATGATGAGTGGCCGGAAGTTTCATGACGGGACGAGTTGTAAGCGAAGGTTACAAACGGAAGCGCAGTGTCCCAATTGGTGCGGTCGTCAGAAACATACATAGCCAGCATGTCCGTCAGTGTGTGGTTGAGGCGCTCAGTAAGTCCATTGGTCTGAAGATGGTAAGAAGTCGTAAAGTTGTGCTGCGTAGCACAGGATCTAAGGAGGTCAACCACACGCGACAGAAAGCAGTGGCCACGGTCAGTGAGTAGGTGAGAAACATCGTCATGCTGAAGGATAATGTCACAGTGTAAGAAATCCACAACGTCCCTTGCGCAGCTGGTAGGTAGCGCTCGAGTAATTGCATAACGAGTGGCATAATTCGTAGCTTCTGCTATCCATTTGTTTTCCGTTGCTGATCTTGAGAAGGGACCAAACAAATCCAAACCCATGCGATGAAACGGCTTGGCTGAAGGTGACCAGCAGGGAGAGACGTAGGCTTTTTCCGACGCTGGCACACGTCACACGCTGCAACGTAGCAGCGAACAGAACGATAAAGGCCCTTCCAGGATACCCGTCGGCGGACGCGATCATAGGTTCTGGAGACATCTAAATGTCCGACAGTTGGGCCGTTGTGCAGTTCTTGGAAGATGTCCTTGCGTAGATGACGCAGGACGACGACAAAAAGTTCCGCGCCATCTGGCTGTAAGTTGCGGCGATACAAAACGTTCTCTTGAAGAAAAAAAGGCTCAGTGAAGGGTCTTTATGGCCGGATTGAAGACGGTCAATCATCAATAGCAGCGATGGATCTCCGCGTTGTTCGTCGGCTATTTGCAGAAAATCTGATATGGCTAGAATGTTGGCATCATCTTCTAACTCAGAGGAGTCAGGTGCATTAACAGGGCCTCGAGATAAGCAGTCGTCATCGCTGTGAACCTTGCCAGACTTGTACACTACAGAGATCGTGTACTCCTCCAATGGCAATGCCCATCACCTGAGTCTTCCTGTGGGATCATTAAGAGTTGAAAGCCAGCAGTGCGCTTGGTGGTCTGTGATGACTGTGAACGTGCGTCTATATAGGTACGGACGAAATTTTGCGATAGCCCAGATGAGAGCCAGGCACTCTCGCTCAGTAATTGAATAGTTCCTTTCTGACTGAAAAAGTCGGCGGCTGGCGTACGCTATGACACGGTTTGTGTCGTTCTCCATTTGCGCGAATATTCCCTCTATGCCATGGCCTCTTGCATCGGTGCGCAGCTCCGTTCGAGCGGCTGGGTCAAAATGAGCCAACACAGGTGGGAATGTGAGCGAAGAAATCAATGACGCGAAGGTATGTTCTTGGTTTTCACGGCAGGAAAAATCCATGTTCTTTTTGGGGAGATCTATGAGGGTTCGAGCAATTTCCGCGAAGTTGCTGACAAAACGGTGGAAATACGAACAAAGTCCCAAGAGGCTGAGGACATCTTGCGTGGAAAGTGGGACCGGAAACTCGCTCACCGCGCGGACTTTATCAGTGTCGGGTCGTACACCAGCAGCGTCAACAATGTGGTCAGGTAGCTTTATTTGATGGCGCCCAAAGGTGCACTTAGACGCGTTAAGCTGAAGGCCAACACAGTGAAAAACGTCAAGGATGGCCGATAAATGTGGAAGATGGCTTTCGAAGATTGGCGAGAAAATGATGGCATTGTCTAAATAGCACAGGCACGTCGACCATTTAAAACCGCGAAGGAAGGAATTCATCATGCGTTCAAAAGTTGCTGGTGCATTGCACAACCCAAAAGGCACGACTTTAAATTGATAAAGCCCGTCAGGTGTAATGAATGCCGTCTTCTTGCGGTCGTGGTCATCGACTGAAATTTGCCAATATCCAGATCGTTGGTCCAGGTAGAGAAATACTTGGCACCATGAAGGCAGTCAAGCGCATCATCAATTCAAGGTAGAGGATAGACATCCTTCTTGGTTATTTGATTGAGATGGCGATAGTCGACGCAGGACCACCAGGTGTTGTCCTTCTTTTTAACAAGCACGACAGGTGAGAGAGAGAGAGAGGTGAGGTATTCTTTATTTATTTTTTGTGAATACATTGAAAGGCTGACGACAAAAGCTGCATACAAGCAGCTTGACAGGCCCGTCAGCCCAATTCAATTGTCAGCAGCAGACGGCAGATATGCATGCTGTAGAAATTTACAGTAATAGACACAACACACCAAAGTATCGCAATTCTATTGCGATAAAAAAATATGCAAGTAAAAAATATATGCACGCTAACAACTAAACAAAGAAACGATATTGTATTCGAAAAACATGGGAACGCTACAAACAAGAAAAAGAGAAACGACGAGGCAATACTGAAACATACAAAAGTGCAAATAGTGTCAATTTACAAAAAAAGATGCACCAGTAAAAGAAAGACTGATAATAAAAAAGTCTACATATGAGCTACTGAACACAACAGAACAGGAATAAGCATGATGAAGAACGTACAGCGCGAACACAAGACGGGAATACTAAAGAAGGGACACAGACAAGCGCTGACTAGCAACTGAATTTTTTATTAACACAGAAGCGGAAAATATATACGGAAAAAACAACAGAAACAAGAAAACTGAAAGAATTTACAGCATGACAAAGATTCTTCCATGTTATTGTTACATGCGCTCTTCTAGAAAAGATAATTCTTTGGCCGATAACCCGATGGAAGCCATGCTGATGCATCGCGAGCCTTCTTTTGCGATATGAGCGGCTTCAATGATTTCACGAGTACGCATGTCCTGATGTCTGCCGATGATTGTTGTTTCTTCAAACAGGGGTGTGCAACCACAGGAACTGCAATGAATGGCCAAAAACCTTCTTTGGCGTTGCGCACATTATTTTTGTGCTCTCGGAGGCGGTCATTTAGACACCTTCCAGTTTGGCCTATATAGCAACACCCGCATGAAAGTGGAATGCGATAAATGACATTATGTGAACAATCTAGAAATTTCTTACGATGCTTGGTAGTGCACTGGCGTTTTCTTTTTTTGACAGGACAGGTGACACGTGAAAGATATGACAATTTGTGAGGTGCTGAAAAAACCACTCGAACGCCGCACTGTTGCCCTATTTTCCTGAGACGATGTGAAATATTATGCATGTATGGTATGACCGAAATCTTCTTGCCTCGACCGGTTTCCATGAACATTTTCCTGGCAGCTTTTCTTCTTTTTTCTGTAAATTACTTCCGCTACCGATGTGAGCAGCTTATGTGGATAACCTGCTGCTTCGAGCCGACGAATCTGCGCCAAGAAACTTCTAGTGACAACGTGGTGACATGATTTATCTAATGCGTTGGAAAGACATGTTTGAACAATGCTTCGCTTGACTAACTTTGTGTGTGCGATGTGTACGGCAACAACGGTTTTTGTGCTCGTGGTTCGTACATCCAACATGAATGTTGATTGGCAAATGTTAGTCTGAGATCTAAAAACGAATGCTGTTGTCTTCTGGCATTTCATGTGTGATACACAGAGGCGACAGGCACTCTTTAAATAATGATATGAGGTGACTTGTTGCAACTTGAAGTTATCTGCATTGCGCTTGAGAATCACAAGATAATCATCTACAAAACGGAAGGTTTTCAGAACACTGCTACCATTGAGCCGTGCGTTAAGAGCTCTGTCTAACTTTGCTAGATAGAGGTCACTCAACAGTGGGGCAATGCATGAGCCTATAGACACACCATTCTTTTGAAGAAAAATTTCATTGTTCCATTCAACATAGGTAGATTTAAGGTAAAACGAGACAAGTTCAAGGAAAGCACCGCCACTAATACAAGTCGTGTTCTGAATGCTACGGATCCAAATTCATCGATGCATTCTTCGATACATGAAATTAGTTCTTGGATGGCAGAGAATATACAAGTCTTTCACATCGATTGAAAAGGCGGTGAGCTGTTCGTTCGGGTTTTGGTTGATGAAGCTTATGACCTCTTGCGAATTACGGATGAGGAAAGGATCATCAATTTTGAGCAGCTTCAAATTTTGTTGAATGAAACTCGCTAGTGCTTTGAAGCTGCTCAAAATTGATGATCCTTTCCTCATCCGTAATTCGCAAGAGGTCATAAGCTTCATCAACCAAAACCCGAACGAACAGCTCACCGCCTTTTCAATCGATGTGAAAGACTGTATTATTCTCTGCCATCCAAAGAACTAATTTCATGTATCGAAGAATGCATCGATGAATTTGGATCCGTAGCATTCCAGAACACGACTTGTATTAGTGGCGGTGCTTCCTTGAACTTGTCTCGTTTTACCTTCAATCTACCTATGTTGAATGGAACAATGAAATTTTTCTCAAAAGAATGGTGTGTCTATAGGCTCATGCATTGCCCCACTGTTGAGTGACCTCTATCTAGCAAAGTTAGACAGAGCTCTTAACGCACGGCTCAATGGTAGCAGTGTTCTGAAAACCTTCCGTTTTGTAGATGATTATCTTGTGATTCTCAAGCGCAATGCAGATAACTTTCAAGTTGCAACAAGTCACCTCATATCATTATTTAAAGAGTGCCTGTCGCCTCTGTGTATCACACATGAAATGCCAGAAGACAACAGCATTCGTTTTTTAGATCTCAGACTAACATTTGCCAATCAACATTCATGTTGGATGTACGAACCACGAGCACAAAAACCGTTGTTGCCGTACACTTCGTCACACACAAAGTTAGTCAAGCGAAGCATTGTTCAAACATGTCTTTCCAACGCATTAGATAAATCATGTCACCACGTTGTCACTAGAAGTTTCTTGGCGCAGATTCGTCGGCTCGAAGCAGCAGGTTATCCACATAAGCTGCTCACATCGGTAGCGGAAGTAATTTACAGAAAAAAGAAGAAAAGCTGCCAGGAAAATGTTCAGCAGGCAAGCATGGAAACCGGTCGAGGCAAGAAGATTTCGGTCATACCATACATGCATAATATTTCACATCGTCTCAGGAAAATAGGGCAACAGTGCGGCGTTCGAGTGGTTTTTTCAGCACCTCACAAATTGTCATATCTTTCACGTGTCACCTGTCCTGTCAAAAAAAGGAAAACGCCAGTGCACTACCAAGCATCGTAAGAAATTTCTAGATTGTTCACATAATGTCATTTATCGCATTCCACTTTCATGCGGGTGTTGCTATATAGGCCAAACTGGAAGGTGTCTAAATGACCGCCTCCGAGAGCACAAAAATAATGTGCGCAACGCCAAAGAAGGTTTTTTGGCCATTCATTGCAGTTCCTGTGGTTGCACACCCCTGTTTGAAGAAACAACAATCATCGGCAGACATCAGGACATGCGTACTCGTGAAATCATTGAAGCCGCTCATATCGCAAAAGAAGGCTCGCGATGCATCAGCATGGCTTCCATCGGGTTATCGGCCAAAGAATTATCTTTTCTAGAAGAGCGCATGTAACAATAACATGGAAGAATCTTTGTCATGCTGTAAATTCTTTCAGTTTTCTTGTTTCTGTTGTTTTTTCCGTATATATTTTCCGCTTCTGTGTTAAGCACTTCAAAAAAAATGGTTACACCAATCAGGGTATCACCCACACTGAGATGCCTATGCACTAAAATGTTACACATAGGAAAACCAACGGCTAGTACTTGAAGGCCCGAAAAATTGGATGCATAATGCATTAAAATGGTACACACAGGAAAAAAGTAATGTTTGCTTTACACACACAGTAAAGTAATGTTTGCTTTACACACACAGTAATGCTTTACACACAGTAAAGTAAAGTAAGTAAATTTCAGTACCAAAGAGAAGGAGTAAAAAGAAGGTCTGTAACGAAGGACCGCAAGGCAGAATCGATAGACACTTGGCGATAACAAAATGGGCGACGTAAAAATAAGGTGATGCCCAAGAACTCGTTGAATGCTCCATGACGTCTTTGTCGAGCATTTTCTCTACCTCCTTCTAGACTATATGGCGCTCTGAATGGGACAAATGGTAAGGACGCTAATGAAGGGGTCTGTCGTCGCCAGTGTCGATACGGTGGACTACAACGTTCTTGCGGCCCAAGGAACGGTCGTCTATATCAAAAATGTTGAGCTAATAAAATAGAAGACCACGGAGCGCTTCAACTTGGGATGGCGACAGGTCGTTTGATATCATTTTGTCTAGGAAAGCTCTATTCTGTGCGGCTGCATCAGGTTCGGCTACGGTCTGGATGTCAGGAGTGAGAGATGAAATTGTACCTTGCTCCAGAGTGGAGAGTTGTGCCAAGGCACTGCCTTGAGGAATTACCTGGGTCGACACGGAGAAGTTGAGGACCGGGAGAGGCGTCTCGTTGTCGCTACTACTCACTATAGCATGAGAAGTATGATCTTCCGGGAAAAGGTCAAATCAATGAGTGGAGCTGCCAAGTAGTCGCCATCAGAAACGGGTGGGAACAGCGACATAGAAAGGTACACAGCGGCCTGAGGCTGTAATCTAATCGGAGACACTCCTTGGACCGTAGCCGTGTGCGAGCTGCAGGAGGGACAATAAAGTACAAAGGCAACTTCAGCTGTAAAGTGCCGGTTGAACACTCAATGAGGGCTGAATGCGCGGTCAAGAAGTCAATGCCGAGAATCACGTCGTGTGGGCAAGTGTCTAGAACAGCGAAGAGGACTGAAGTGTGAAAGCCGGTACCAGTGACGCGGGCAGTGCACATACCAAGAACTGATGTTCGGCTGCCATCGGCTACTCGCACAGTCAAATGTATGGCAGGAGTAAGAACTTTTCTCAGGTGAGATCGAAGACATGAACTCATAACTGATAGGTGGGCACCAGTGTCTATTCGAGCTGTAACGTTCAGGCCATTGATGATAACACCAAGTAAATTAGTCTGGAATTAGGGGTCGGTAGAGGTTTTTCGGTAGAGGTTTATGGATAGTGGTTCTTGTATATAGCATTTGTCACTCTCTTTCTTTTTTCATATATCTTCAAATCATACAAAGCGCTAGGGGGGAGCCCTGTAGTGCCATCATCCCCATCATCATTTCTTGATCACTGCGCCCCGCCTCTCGCGCAGCTGATGCTAGCTCGAGCTGCGCGAGGATTAGAACAAGCTAGCACACTTGGCGTGTCGAACAAGGACCGCTGCCACGGCTCCGCTTCAGGCGTGGAATAAAGTGGCTAGATCAGCACGGCCTCGTGGCCCACCTTCGACGCCGTCTAACGTTTCGCTTCTCTCGCCACTTAAAGTTCAAAATTTTGTAAGGGCCCAGACGATCGCCAGGCACTCTTTTGCTTTGACAGTGTAGTTTGTCTCGGCTCTCGTGAGCGTACTGCTTGCATACGCCCAGACATATTAAGAGAATCCGGGTTCGCGCTGCTTCAAGACAGTGCCAAGGCCTGCAGCGCTGGCATCCATGTGCACCTGCGTTAGGGCCGTAGGGTCGTAGTAGCTTAGAATAGGAGGAGACGTAAACAATTGGCGCAGCTTTGCGAACGTGTCGTCGCACTCAGTCGACCACGAATTGTGGGGCCCGTTATTTCCAAGTGTGAGAAAGATAGACAAAAGCGGAAGCGCATCGCCATCACCAGGCTAGTTAGGCTGTTTGCTCCCTGGCTACGCTTTGCCTGCTGCCGCTGCTATCTTCCCATTTGTTGTGTACCTCAATAAACCCCCGTAACAAGTGGAGGAGATGCTCAGTAGCGACAACCTAGAACTTCGTGGCCGGAAACTCAAGCCAGCTTCTGCAATGCCGGAAAACGTGCCAAATCAATCGCAGCAACAACCTGCCGTCCAGATGCCCACGTTGGTCTGCCCTGACCAATCACGTCAACGTGACCCACCAATCTTGAGCGGTACAGAAGAGGAGGATGTTGCAGCCTGGCTCACCGAATGCTAACGAGTAAGCGTGATCAACCACTAGGATGACGCCGCGAAGCTCAACTACGTGTCATTTTATTTGAGTGGCGTTGCCATCGTGCGGCATTGAAACCACCCACATGACTTGCCGACGTGGCCTACTTTCAAAACGCATGTCACGGAAGTATTCAGGCGCCTCGCTGTTCGCAAGCTTCGAGCCGAGCAACTGTCGCATGGCCGCGCGCAGCAGAATGGTGAAACATTCACCAGCTGCATTCAAGACGTTGTTGACCAGTCTAACCGCGTTGGTGTCACACTGGCCGATGCCGATAAGATCAGGCATATCTTGAAAGAAATTGAAGACGACATCTTTCAGATGCTGCTGGCAAAGAACCCATTCACAGTGTCTGAACTTGTCAGTCTTTGCCAAACTTTTGACGAGTTGCGCAAACAACGCACAGCTACGTGCCACTCTCATTCACAGGCAACTTCAATGTCGGAATTGGCTGTTGCTCCTGACAACTCATCTCTGCTGCTACAGTATAAGGATTTTGTTCGTGAAAAAGTCACCTGCCAGCTTTCGCTGATGCCGCTTGTTCACGACCAGTCGAATTCCCGTTGGCGCCCCCTCTCAAAAACATTATCAGGCACCACGACACCGAAGAATCCTCGCTTTCGCTCCACCAGGCTCCGACTGCTGCTTCCCTGACGTACGCTGCCCTCGCTTTTAGGCCTGTGGTGCAAAGTTACAGCCCACGTAAACCACCTCTACGCCCACTAGTATCACCGCCTACCCACCCAGTCGTACAGTACGCATGAGCCATTGACCCTTGACGCATGCAAGACAACCGTCCTATTTGTTTTCATTGTGTTCTTGTTAGACAAGTGGCCCGTTACTGTTGCTTCCGTGTAACACCAATCTCCAACAGTGTGCGTTCACCATGGGTTACTTTTGCGCCACGTCAACCCCTCCGCAGTTATTCAGACGACTACGATACTGATTTTACCTCCCGGACCCCACCCTCCTCTCACCATTCGCCTTCTCCTCCCTTTCCCCCGTGCACCGGCGGCGGAGCCCTGTGCGCCAGGAAAAATAAGTTGCACAGTTCAGAAGGCGTGGACTGCTGTTCCGGCGATATGCATAAGGTCTCAAATTTATCCCCAAAACCTTATCGAAGACGCTATGAAAGGAACATGGAGGCTAGCCCTTGTTAACACCGACGCTGCCCTTCCAGTTATTGATGCCCACATTTGCCGCCATATCGGAAAAGTCGCGACGCCTGCTTCTGGACTATTCCTTCGTACGGCCAACGCGTAGCACGTCGAGCCATCTGGTGCCTGTACAGCCCATGTCGTCATCCAGGATGTTCTTTATGTGATCGAATTCATTGTGTGGCCATCTTGTTCTCACGACGTCATATTAGGGTAGGATTTCCTCTCTACACATCGTGCGAGCGTTCATTGTGGCCGCCATCGCAGCCCACGGGTTAGTGCAAAGCAAATACCTCCACCGCGTCGCTTCATGCCGAAACTAACATCGCTACGGCGATCTCTAAAGCAGTATCCGCGGCTCTCGCAACCCTAAACGTGAAATTGAAAGTCTGATTCAGCATTCTGCAACAAGCTATTGCAGACACGAACACCTCACTGAACGCCCTGAAGAGTTATACGGAGGACACCAATAATTCACTGAATGCTCTCAAAAATTACACGGAGTCCACCACTACCAAAATCCATGCACGGCTCGAACGCTGCGAGCATTCGCACACGTTCGGCCAACCTGCCACGCTGCAGGCGGGCCCCAAGCCTGCTGTGATGAGTGAAGAAAACGACAACGACGGAAGTGCGGGGCAAGGCGCGTGTAATGTGCGCGTGAGTGTCAGCGAATCAGCTGATAACCTGTGGTGGCCCATAGAGGTGGTGTGCCACGATTGGGCCACGTGTGACCATTTCGTGGCAGTAAGCTTTGTGGCTGGGGACGTGCCGGAGCAGCGGCAGACGGAAGACAGCGGGCCGAAGCGTCGGACGCAGGTGATCCAGGTTCCGGCCAGGGAACGCGGCCGTCCACGCTGCTGCCGTCCAACCGCCAGCTAGGGCGGCATTGCCGGCACGAGTACTAAATCTCGGGGCGCGGCGTGGCCTGCTGTTCTCTTCCTTGCCGAGGGCATCGCGGATCTCGGCGAGGCGTCTCCACGGTCAGCCGTTCGGCACAGCGATGAACGTGGCCTGGCTAATGGTCACGGTTGCGCCGAGCATCGCGTCTTGACGCAAGCTGTTCGCTGGACGGGCTGGCCATTCCCCGCATGGAGCATCGCGTCTCCGATGCGGGTTGACTGCTGCGTAGCCGCACCTATGCCATTAAGCGCTGGTGTCACCAGAGCGTCGCACATCGGCAAGGCATGAGCAAGACGTTCTGCCGGGCGAGACGCGGGCGTGTGTTCGGAGGACCACGGAGCCGGGCAAGGTTCAGGGTGGCCGAGGATCCAGGTGCCAGAGGAGTTCTGGCTGAATCGAGGATCGCCGAGCGGTGCCGAGCCGTACCGAGCGACGCGCCAGACTCGGACGTGGGCCGCGCGCTCATGAGCTGCAGTGTGCACCCGAGGGTACCTGGCGGTGCCCTGGCCAAGAAGAAAGAATGTGGGAAAAAGAGCTCGAGGCTTGACGCCACGAAGGCAGACGAAGCGGTGCGCCACTCGAGAGGACGAGTTCCTGGCAGCGTTCCTGAGCCGGACGAGGGACCCGTACGTGTCGGCCAGGTCGAGCTCCGGTGTGTCCGTTCGAGGTCGAGTCCGTCGGCCTGTACAAGGTCCAAGGACGGGGCCTGCTGAACGGCTCCTGTCTGGGTGCAGTGGCCGGGAGCAGGTTCGTGGGCGAGACCTACCGGGTGTGGTCCTCGTGAGCCGTGGCCTGATCCTGGACCTCAGGAGTTGCGACCCTGACTGCTGGGTTGGTCGCGACGTCCAACTCAACGGCGCTGCACACGGTAGTGCATCCGTGTGCCGTCAGCCGTTCCAGCCGTGCCACCTTTGCCCTCGCGCACGTCGACGACCGCATCATGTCGGGACGACGGGGACCCAAACTGTGAGACAGCGGTTTCTTCTTACGAACCGAGAACTATACGCGCTGGACACTGAGTTAGCGTAGCTGCTAACTCTGCGCATAATAATGGCGGTCTGACTCTCGTGCATGTTGCGTGATGCTTGGCGTATAGGGTTGGATATCTCGTTTTATTTTCTGGTGTCACTTCCTTCTCTAGTGTACAACATAAAGCTTCTTTTGTTTGCTTAATTTTTTTATGTTAATCCTTTTTCGTCCGCTATAAACAAACATAGTGACAAACGTCCTTAAACATTACACCTCCAATGGCGTGACCATTTTGTCCCACACTGACCATATGGCAGTAGAACTGCAGGGGGTACCGTAAGAAGTGGAGCCACCAGCAGCAGCTCGGTTAAAAACTGTAAGCTGATCCGCAGGTGACGGAACCAGCCCCGGATGTAATCGCCTTGCAAGAGACGTCTACTCTCTCCACCCTCCCCGGTTAAGTGGCCTACCATCAGCTTGATACACATGCTTCCCCCTACACATCCACGCTCGTTCACAACAGCCTCACAGCTGTACAGAATGATTTGGAAACAACGGGCATTCAGCATACTATCGTAGAGATTCTACCACGCAAACGCACAGGCAAGTCACTCTTTGTCCTGGTTGTGTAGAGTTCACCTCGTGAGAAAGCGGCAGACTTCTGTCGCCTCTTCACTGAAACGATCTCTCTTGTCGTAGACGCGCAGTGACTCGAACGCACGACGTCCCAATTGGGGCTACACGCACACGGATCCGAAAGGAAGAAAGCTATGGTCGTTAGTACAAGACCTTCGTCTTACTCTACTTAACGATCCGCAGCTGCCGCCCACACGCGTGGGCAACAGTGTGTGCCCTGACACCTCGCCGGACCTCTAACACTGTGCAAGAACGTTACGCGTGCTACTTGGGACAACACGGGCCTTTTAGTGCGTAGTGACCACAACATCCTCGCGATAAAAATTCTAATGTGCCTCAGTAAGAAGCGAAAACCCACTGCTCACACACCGATTGGCCGAAATTCCGCCAGTTGGGTGAAGAACAAGCCTCCGACACCGTTACGGAGATCAATGAATGGATCGCTTCCTTGCAAGAGCACGTGCAAGTCACAACTCGTGAAGTGCAGACTAACACCGACTTGCCCATAATTGACGCTCGCCTCCTCCACAAGTGGGACGCACACGGTGGCCTCATGCACAGGTGGCACCGGCAGCGTCACAAGAAATTACGCCACCACATCGAAGCACTAGCGCATCAAATCGAGAACCACAGCATCGCCCTTTCGGGACAGCAGTGGGGTCAGCTGTGTGACCGTGTCAGCGGGCAGATAAGCTCCAAGAGAACGTGGCACTTTCTACGACACTTGCTTGATCCCTGTGGCTCCAAGTCGTCTGTGCGAAAACAGCTTCACCGGCTGCTACATCGTTACCATGGAACGGACGCCGAACTGCTCAAAGAGTTGGCTGGTTGTTACGTGAACCTCGCCTAGCCGAACGCGCCGCTGGAGCGCTTCCCCCCATACAGTGGCAAACCGAACACCCGACAAGACATAGATATTATGGAGGCGTAAATCTACGCCGCAATGCTCAAACTTCACACAACGTTGGCGCCTAGTCCTGATGGCGTAAGCAACAAGTCCCTCCAAAATCTCGACGTGAAATCGGTGGCTACGCTCAAGTGGTACGCTAACAAGTTCTGGTGCTCGGGACACATACCACAAGAGCGGAAACAAGCGAGGCTCGTATTTATCCCCAAACCAGGCAAGAAGGTGGACATCGGCAACCTACGCCCCATATCACTCACATCTTGCATCGACAAGCTAATAGAACATGTTGTCCTTGCTCGATTACAGACCTGCGATGCTAGGCTTTTGCGCTCACCTATCGACGCAAGACACGCTAGTTCAAATACACCACGACCTCCTTCGTACCCTGTCGAAGGCCGGCACTCGTGCCGTGCTCGGTCTTGATCTTCATAAGGACTCGGTGCGACGCGAAGCCATCGCCTGAAAGCTTGCCACCATTGACCCGGGTGAACGTACGTACAACTACGTATGCGACTTCTTATCGAACCGTATCATTGAAATATTGTTAGCTGGTGGCTCCGCCTCTTAACGCCTCACACTAGGAGACAGAGGCACCCCTCAAGGAGGGGTTTTGTCTCCATTTCTATTTACCTTAGCTAGGCGCACGCTGCCTTCTTCACTCGATGGCATCCCGGGCCTTCAACATACCATCTATGCAGACGACGTCACGCTGTGGACGACTAGGGATTCAGACGGAAAAATAGAGGAGACCCTCCAACGTGTGACCGACGCCATCGTTAGCCACGCGACGCAGGCAGGCCTCACGTGCTCGGAGAGCAAGTCCGATCTCTTGCTGTTTCGTCCTCCCGACCGCCGTCGGAACAAGTACCCTCCCCAACCGACCATTCAAATCTACGTCAATGGTGTAGCCATACCACAAGTTGACGACATGCTCATTTTAGGCCTACTCATTCACTCAAATCAATGGAACACCATCGCACTGGAACACCTCACCGTTACCGTCACTCAAACAACCCGCCTCATTGCTCGCGTGTCCGATCGATTGAAATGCATGAAAGAAAAACAGCTACTACAGCTCATCCATGCCTTTGTCATATCTTGTCTCACGTACACGCTACCATACCTGCCCCTACTGAGACGCGAGAGGGACAAACTAGACCAACGTATACGCAAAGTTTACAAAACGGCTCTTGGACTCATTCGCACGACCTCTACGTCACATGTCCTCCGCCTCTGCATCCACAACACTGTCGACGAACTGATCGAAGTACATCGCACAGCACAGATTCAGAAACTTCGCGGTAGCAAGACCGGCCCCTGGATACTCGCTCGCATAGGACTCACCGCCTCGCGATCGGGTGCAGACCCGCTCTCTACACCTCGAAATTTACGTCGACGTTTTCTCATGACACCACTGCCAAAAACATGCGTGCAGGACACCACGACGGTGGACGGCGAGCACAAGTCCAAGCCTTACACGACGACTACGCCTCGCGGCGCGACGTGGACTACGTGGACTCAGCCCGCTACCCTTCTTCACCAAGCGCGTACGCACTTAGCGTTATAACTTCTCGCACACCCCTCAACACCGACTCAATCTTGCGAGTAGCAGGTTCTATGCGAGTAGCAGGAGCTATGGCCGCTTCCCCGCCGAAGCCGAGGAAGCGGCCATAGCTCCCGCGGTGTCCTCCGGGTTCACTATGATTCTGAGCGATTCCAAAACCACTATCTGATATTTCGCTCGCGGTACCGTTGCTCCAGGTACCTTACGGCTCCTAGAGTACCCCGCCTACCTCGAACACGAGGATCCGCCTCTCATATAATTTATCTGGGTCCCGGCACATGCAGGAAACCCGGGGAATGAGGGCGCCCACCAACAAGCTCGAGAATGGGTCAACCGAGCGGTGGGCCCCGCCATGAACCCGGAGAACTACGGCGAGCCCTTCATATCCTATCATGAAAGAGCTCAGTACTATCGCATCGGACGTCAGACAAACCACCGCCGCATTCCAAACTCACGAAAACACAAGAAATCGCATAATGCCACCTCCAAACAAATTCGTTCCCGTGCCCACGGGTATGCGCACACGTTTACCCCGATCTGTCCAGTCCGCATTGCTCAAAATGTGGCTCCGCCGCCTCCCTCTCTCATATACTATGAGGCTGCAGTGAGGAGCCAACCCCGCCTGATCTCCTGACCACTCCCTCGTCTGAGGCATGAAAAAGAGTACTCCGAGATACGAGCCTAGAAGTACAACTCCGGGTCATACAGCGAGCCGAGGAGGTGGCGGCCAGGCACGGCATGATCGCCATTGCTGTGTGATTTTTTTCACTTAAATATAGTTGTTTCTCTCTCTAGCTCGTCCATTGTGCCCGCGCTGAGCTTGAGCTGTTCCCATTTCCGACCGACATCCTCAATAAGAAAGGACACTTGTCGCAAAATCGCAGTTACTGTTCTTGTCTCCATCTCTTGTGACTCTGAAGACGGCGGCTCAATGCTTTTCGTTACTTCTGCACTTCTAGTTCACCGCCGATCACTGCCATTGCCAATTGACGTTCTCGAGTTTCATTCAGGTGCCTCTGTGATGTACATCACCAATTCATCACACGAGCCGATCACTTTGCACCGCTAGGAAACCCTCGGCAAAGCCGAGCTGCTGGCGTCATCTTCGATATTCAACCTCAAGAACGACCCCGCTGATATGCATGGTAATAAGGGCTGCAGCGTGAGCACGAAGGTGCTATAAGAAACGTCAAACGAAAGGCGAGGCAAGGAAAGCAAAAAGGACAACACGAACGCTAACTACTAACAGAATTTTATTATTCGCAGCACACATGATAATATATACAACACGCAACCTTTTAACAGCAATCGTGAGCAACGTGACATAGTCTAGGGAAGGGTCTCATAAAAAGAAGGTATAATGATAAAATGACTAACCCTTATCTAAAAGCGTGAACTCTTTGTCATGCAAGGCCACCGAAGGTAGGCTCACGCATCCGTCACCATGTTTTCTAATAAAATACGCTTCAGCTATTTCACGAGTTAACTTGTCCATGTGGCGTACCAGCACACACACACCCGGAAATCGAGGCTGGCACGCGCAGCTTTTGCAGTGCAAAACGAGGTTAGAACTAATTCCTTTGCATATATAATTCATATGTTCTCCTAACCTTTTATTAATGCACCACCCAGTTTGCCTATATAACAACGACCGCACGTTAAAGGAGGCACGTAAACAACACCAACTGCGCAATCTACAAATTTATTTGTGTGTTTTACGGCGCATGTTCAACTTTTTTTGGTGATTCCACTAAGGCGCTCATCCGTCATTCTGCAAATCTGGCTTCCTTTGCGTGGGGCTGATAAAGCTACATCCACACCATATCTCTAGCCTACCTTCTTCAAACCATGAGATACATAGTGGAAGTACGGAATGACTGCAACTCCTTTTCGCTCTTTATTTCCTCGTGTCTTGTTTTTTTATTTTTTTCAACAAAGCTTCACACACTGAAGAAATTACAGATTTTGGAAATCCTGCTGAAAGAAGTCTGTTAGTCTGTATTTTTACACTATCAGTCATCTTGTGTAGGCATGACATAGATAAGCCAGCACTTACAGCCGACGAAGCAATAGCTCTCTTGACCAGTTTTGTGCGTAGGAGTCATAGTTTAACTAGGGTTTACCACTTCGTGGTTGGTATTCCTAGCATACGTGATTTGGAAACAATGTAATAATAATATCTGAGTACCTCAGTGATCCCTGTTGGGGAACTTCGCAAGTGAAGTTCAGCCCACCTCCATGTCTTTTAAAAGCACACAAGTTCAGCCGGGTTTTTCCTGTTCGTTACGGAAGAAAGCAGAAAAATTAAATAGTCGTCCACATATCTGAACGCGGTTTGCACCAAATCTACGAGTTTTTTATTGAGGATGGCGTCAATCTTGGCAAGAAAAATGTCACTCAAAACCAGGGTGACCCTTGACACAATGCAAACTCCCTTACGTTGTCTATAAAAAGACCCTCCCCACGAAACAAACACTTTGTACAAGTTACAGCAAAAGGTTCAAATATCAAGAAAGATGCTATAGCTCGCCTCGAGGCTGTGAATTTGCTAGGATTAGCCCGTAGCGTAAAGAAAGCTACTTCCCAAGATTTGTCTATTTTTTCAATATCAAGAGTCATGAGCCGGAACAACCTTTGCGTGCAATTGTTTTTGAAAGAGCAACCTGGCAGAAGCTTTTGGGAGGTTATTTGCGGAAACATATATCTAGTTTAGCTTTGAATGACCCCTACCGTGTCCGTAATTTGCAAGAAGTTGTCGGATACCTTGAGGATCATAATCTAATCGGGTGCCCTGTTTTAAGTGTCGATCTTGTAGATTTGTATTACACCATTCCTCAGAGCACATTGTTAAATTAAGTTAGAGATTATATAACCAAGGATAATCATGAAGTATTGTTCATTAATGATAGTGGCATCAGAGTTATTTCTTTCCTGGAACTTTTGCTTTCTACTTGAACTCCAATTTTGTTTCGTGGGGAGCGTCTCTTTATAGACAACGTAAGGGAGTTTGCATTGGGTCAAAGGTCGCCCCGGTTCTGAGTGACATTTTTCTTGCCAAGATTGACACCATCCTCACTGAAAAACTCGTGGATTTAGTGCAAACCGCTTTCAAATATGTGGACGACTATATGATTTTTCTGCTGCCTTCCGTAACGAACAGGAAAAACCCGGCTGAACTTGTATTGAGTGCATTTAAAACACATGGAGGTGGGCTATACTTCACTTGCGAAGTTCCCCAACAGGGATCACTGAGGTACTTAGATATTATTATTACATTGTTTCCAAATCACGTACGCTGGGAATACCAACCGCGAAGTGTTAAACCCTTGTTAAACTATGTCTCCTGCCACACAAAACTGGTCAAGAGAGCTATTGCTTCGTCGGCTGTAAGTGCTGGCTTATCTAAGTCATGCCTGCACAAGATGACTGATAATGTAAAAATGCAGATTAACAGACTTGTGTCAGCGGAATTTCCAAAATCTGTAATTTATTCATTGTGCGGAGCTTTGTTGCAAAAAAATCTAACAAAAACAAGAAAAGGCAGGAGGAAATAAAGAGCGAAAAAGAGTTGCAGTCATCCCATACTTCCACAAGGTATCTCATGGTTTGAAGAAGGTAGGCTCGAGATACGGTGTGGATGTAGCTTTATCAACCTTGTACAAAGTAAGCCAGATTTTCAGAATGACGGATGAGCGCCTTAGTGGAATCACCAAAAAAGTTGGACATGCGCCGTAAAACACATGAATAAAATTCTAGATTGCGCAGTTGGTGTTGTTTACATGCTTCCTTTAACGTGCGGTCGTTGTTATATAGGCCAAACTGGGCGGTGCATCAATAAACGGTTAGGAGAACATATGAATGATATATTCAAAGGAATTAGTTCAAACCTCGTTTTGCACTGCAAAAGCTGCAGGTGCCCGCCTCGATTTCCGGGCGTGAGAAGGCTGGTACGCCACATGGACAAGTTAACTCGTGAAATAGCTGAAGCGTATTTGATTAGAAAACATGGTGACGGATGCGTGAGCCAACCTTCGGTGACCTTGCTAGAAAAAGAGTTCGCGCTTTTAGATTAGGGTTAGCCGTTTTATCATTGTACCTTCTTTTTATCGGATCCTTCCCCAGATATGTCACGTTGCTCACGTTTGCTGTTAAAATGTTGCGTGTTGTATATATTATCATGTGTGCTGCGAATAATAAAATTCAGTTGGTAGTCAGCGCTCCTGTTGTCCTCTTTGCTTTTCTTGCCTCGCCTTTTGTTTCACATTTCTTCTAGCACCTTCGTGCCCGCGCTGCAGCCCTTATTACCATGAATTCAAACCAACTAGCCCAAATAGCCGTTCTTCTTCCCACTGATATGGCCACCCTTGAGACATCAACTCCTTGGCCACTACATCGATCTGTCACACCAGCTATTGCCAGCAACCTTACGATGACACAACGAGACCAAATTCTTCGCTTGCTCGACAATTTCTCTTCCTCTTTTGACGGTCGAGCAAGGTCACTCAGCCACACAACGATTATTTCGCATACTATAGACACCGAAATTCATGCACCCACACGACAGCGTCTCTACAGAGTATCGTCGATGAAAGGCGCCTTATCAATAACCAGGTTAATGACATGCTTAAATACGGTGTCATTCATCCTTCCAACAGCCCCTGGGCATCACCTGTCGTCCTTGTTCAAAAGAAAGATGGCAGAATACGTTTTGTGTCGATTATCGCTGGCTTAACAAGATTACACGAAAGGTTGCGTACCCGTTGCCAGGAATTGATGACGCACTCGACTGCTTGCAAGGAGCGGAGTTCTTTTCTTTTTTGTGGCTACACTCTAGCTTACTGGCAAGTGCCCATGGCTGAGACTTACTGCTCGAAAACCGCATTTGTTACACCAGATTGACTGTATGAATTCACTGTAATGCAATTTGGTCTCTGTAACGCACCCACCACCTTTGAACGCAAGATGGATGGCTTCTTACGCAGCTTGAATTGGCACACTTGCTTCTCCTATTTAGATGACATTGTCGTCTTTGCGCCAGGTTTTTCGACCCATCTACAATGGTTGCATCAAGTTTTAACTTGTGTCCAAAATGCCGGTCTCTAGCTTAACTGGAAAAAGTGCCTATTTGCGGCTAGAAAACTAACTATACTAGACCTCGTCATCTCCAAAGAAAGCATTCTTCCCGGTCCTGCAGCACTTCGCGCCGTATCCGAGTTCCCGAAGCCTAGTAACCTGAAAGCACTGTGCACCTTCACTGGTCTATGCTCTTATTTCCGGTGCTTCCTTCGAAATTTTGCTACTGCCATCGCACCTCCGAATGCACTCCTCCAAGGCGACAACGAACTATCTACTTGGTCAGAAGCTTGTGACGATCCGTTTACGACACTTCGACGAATGCTTACATCTCCACCAATTTTGCGTTACTTTGCCCCGAGCGCACGCAGATATTCATCCTGATGCTAGTGGTGTCGGCCTTTGTGCTGTTCTCGCACAACGTGCCAATACCAACGCCGAATACGTGGTTGCATATTCGAGTCGTTCGCTCACAAGACCTGAGACCAATTACACCGTAACCGAAAAAGAGTGGCTGGCCATCATAAGGGCTCTACAGAAGTTGCGCCCCTATCTTTACGGTTGTCCTTTTGACGTCGTAACAGATGCCCACGCTCTGTGTTGGTTGTCAAACCTCAAGAACCCGTCAGGTCACCTTGCTCGGTGAGCCCTCCGACTCCAGGAATACGACATCCGAGTCGTATATTGTTCTGGCCAACAATACTCTGATGCTGACGCGCTCTCACGCTTCCCACTCACTTCAGACGCCAACGCATCCAGTCACGATCCCAATATTTCGCCACTTGACATCTAGGACATCGACTCAGAGCAACGAAATAACCCATGGATCCCCACAATTCTAAACTTTTTGTCAAGCTCCCTGATCACCACGGCTCCACCAGCACTACGCTGCCAGGTGCAGCATCACGCTATCTTCGATGGTCTTTTACACCACCGTAACTGCCACTACGATAGCCGCACATGGTTATTGGTCGTGCCCCTTCATCTTCGTCGTGTACCTGTGCTCCGCTTTCTACAATGACCCTCATTGTGGCCATGGTGGCGGGTTCAAGACGTACACACGCCTTCGCCTACGCTATTATTGGCGCGGACAGTACAGCTTCATCTGCAAATAGGTCCACTCGTGGCTTGCCTGCCAAAGACGCAAACCAGTCTCGCACCTCTCCACAGCACCTCTTCAGCCACTTCCATGCCCAGCCCACCCACTTCATTGCGTCGTCATTTACTTGTCCGGGCCTCTCCCATGCACTGGTTCTGGCAACCGCTGAATCGTCGTCGCCGTGGATTGCTTGACAAGATATGCCGAAACCGCTGCATTACCTTCCGCAACAGCGAAAGACGCTTCTTGGTTAATTCTACGCAGCTTTGTTCCCTGCCATGGCGCCCCTCAGGAACTGCTCAGTGATCGATGCCACGTATTTCTCTCAGACGTGTTGCAATCACAACTATCCGAATACAGAACTATTCACCGCGCCACCAGCGCATATCACCCACAGATAAAGGAAATTAACAGAAAAATTTAACCAAACTCTGGGTGACATGTTGTCGATGTACGTTGTGTCAGACCACTGCAATTGAGATCTTGTTCTTTCGTTTGTCACATTCGCCCACAACACCGCCTCCCAAACCACCACCGGATTCTCACCATTCTTCTTCTATACGGCCACGAACCCACAAGCACCATTGATATGATTCTACCATATCATTCAAGCGTTGACGACTAGCCGCCTGTGTCTTCGGTGGCTCACCACTGCCGAAAAATGCCGACAACTGACCCGTTCTTTCACCTACGATCAACAGTGTCGCCAAAAACAGCGTCACCATTTCATCGTCATCCTTTCATCGTCGAACAGCGTCACCCTCCTGACCCTTTCATCGTCGACTCTCTTGTGTGGCTTTGGGTCCCGCTAGTTGCTGCTCCCAGCCTTTCATCCGAGCTTCTTCCGAAGTATCACAGACCCTACCGCGTGGTTGCGCAGACCTCTCTTGTTAGTTATGTGGTTGAACTCATTACGCTATCTTCCAACCTTCGTTGTCTGGGGCGGTAAAGAGTCCACTTTGCCGTCACATGCCGTGTTATGACGCTCTGACCTTTCTCTAGGTCACCAGGATGACTACCTCACGATACCGGGAGGTATTGTAGGGAAGAAGATAGACATATGCAGAAGCGCATTGCCATCACCTGGTTCATTCGGCTGTTCGCTCCCTGGCTACGCTTTGCCTGCTGCTGCTGCTATCTTCCCGGTCACTGTGTAGCTCAACAAACCCTCGTAACACAAGGAGCTTTATCAGTGTTGATATGATCGTGGAAAAGTTTGTTTCGAAGCGTCGAAAGCGTCGAAATTATGAGCCCAGGACTACGAAACTACGCCTTTCTTAGACGGACACAGGTTTGGAGAATTTGGCCATGTCCCGAAGCTTGGCTGGATCAGGAAGAATGCCGGCCTTGGATATGACGTATCCTAATTGATTGATTGATTTGTGTGGTTTAATATCCTAAAATCACCATATGATTACGAGACACGGCGTAGCGGTGGGCTCCGGAAATTTCGACCACCTGGGATTCTTTAACGTGCGCCCATATCTGAGCACACTGGCCTACAACATTTCCGCCGCCAAACGACCTAGCCTAAGATGGTGAGTTACGGTGCTGCAAAGCGGCACTCTTTCAGATCTAGTTGCAAGCCGGCATTGCTGACACATGCGAAAAATTCTTTCAGACGTCGGGTATGTGTTGAGAAATCTGGAGCAAAGACAACGACGTCGTCGAGGTAACGCAAGCACGTGTGCCATTTCAAGTTGCCCAGAACGGTGTCCATGATACGCTCAAAGGCTGCAAGTGCATTAGATAGACCAAACACCATGACCTTGGATTCGTACAAGCCATCAAGTGGTATGAAGGTGGTCTCTGGTCGAGCGTCGTCAGCCATGGGTACTTGCCACTACCCCGAGCGCAGATCCAGGGAACACAAAAATCGGCTCCATGAAGGCTGTAAATTGCGTCATCGATGCGCGGCAGTGAAAAAACATCCTTGCGAGTGATTTTATTGAGCCGTCTCTATTCCACACAGCATAGAGTTTCCCAATATTAACTAGAGGGCACTTTGGCGCTGCGATCGTTCAGGGACCATGGATTGATAGGTAGTACACACATTTGCCTTGTCTTCGTACTTGTGGGCTGCGAATCGTACTTGCGGCTTCGTTTATTGCTGGTTACGGTTTTCTTTTGAAAAAAAAGAACAAACCCTTTTGAACTTAGTGATTTGATTCAAAATGGTAGGCCTAAACGAATAAGGTTGCAAAGCGCAAATGGTGAACATTTGCTAATATTTGTTTTTGAGAAGAAAAAGCTTCCAAGCCACACGAACACACGCGGAGCCAGAAGCAGCCCAGAAGTACGAAAATTAGACGAATGTGTGTACTACCCATCATTCCCATCTTTGCTGAAGCGCCGTGTGTTGCAGCTCCCATAGACACTAGCGCTAGAGTTCCTTCTAGTGTATATTAAGGAACTCTATGCCACACAGAACCGCAGAGAACCGTCTTTCTTCGCAACAAGAACAACAGGAGGTGCCCGTGGACTGTCCGAGGGCCGAATAACGTCGCGTCGGAGCATACGCAGTAAAATATTTTACACACAAAAGGGTGTAAAATGGTGCTTTTGCGAGGAAAGCACCTTTTGCAACACCCTTTAACACCATAAATGGTCCATTGAAAAAAAGCACTCTTTTGTTTGGGTGCTTGCCTCGATAGCACCCTAAAATAGGCTCTAAGGGTGCTTTTGTGCCTGAGAAGGGTGTAGGTGACGATTCATCAGATGGAATATGCAGCAAAAGAAGAACACATATTTACAAAATTTGAGATTTTACGTCTCGAAAACCTCGATATGATTATGAAGGTCGTCTTAGTGGAAAGCTCCAGAGATTTTGACCATTTGGTGCTCTTTAATGAGCGCTGATATCGCACAGTGCACAGGCTTCTACATTTTCGCCTCCGTCCTAATTCGATTGCCACGGCCGGCATCGAACCCGCGACCTTCGGATTGATGGCCGAGCAGCGTAGCTACTGCACGAATATGTGGACCTTGCGTTAAATGACGGCCTAATTGACTTAGAATATGTGAAGGTGCTCTCCGAATACAGCAGAGTGCCAGCAGAAGCAAATCGCGTTTAATCTATAATGACAATTAACTGCAATTCATGTTACGAAAGCTTTCCTTAGCGTTGGTTATAAGCTACATGTTTGCTATGGATTATATACACGAACATAATGTTCGCCCGAGTATGGGTGTGTGTGCGTGAGCCTGCGCATGTGTTCGTGTGTAAGCGCGATTGTGTGTACACCCGTGCATGTGTGCGTGCAATTGTATGTGCGAATCTGTGCTTGTGTTAAGTAAGCGTGCCTGTGCACATGTGTACGCCCATGCATGCGTGCGTTTACGGTTGCGTGTGTGTGGCCTTATGTGTGTATACGTGTATGTGTGTGCGCCTGTGAATATGCGTGTGTATCAACCCGTGCGCCCTCGAATTTCTCGTGTGTGTGTGTGTGTGCGGAAGGGGGGCACTGCTTCTTAGTTTTTAAGGTCCCACACCTGTTCAGACTGGGAGTCTATATAGGAGGTGGCTTAAGGAATGGCGGTGGTCAACGCACTGTACACGGACTATTCAATACATGGAAAATAGCTGCACATTCTCGTACTTCATCATTGCTTACGAACTTGCTGTGGTAGCTGATTAGGTATGCTGAGGCGCTTCTTCGCTCGAAAACGTGGGTTATGACCAATTCACACGAAAAGCTGCCACTGCACTTATGCAGAACCATCGTTTATATTAACAAAATTTAACAAGAATGTGCCCTGCCTTTGCTACAGGTGCTATAGCTCATTGGGCAACCATATGGAATTATGTGCTGATCATGTGGTCAGTAAGAATTTTGTTATAACAACCTCGGCACGTTTCGTGGTGCGTGACAAGCCTTCTAAACATCCGCGACTGTAGATTCATTTGTTCCAGCTTCGACTACGCATTCAGTATTTGCGGCACCATATGCGGAATTGCCAGACACGAACAATGCGAAAAGAAATTCATCTGAAAAAAGGTGTAGCAATGCTCTCCCGCTAATGCCACCGGGGTCGAAATAATTTTTGTGTCTGGCTATTTTAGGGTGCCCTTTGTTTTCCGCAAGTTTTGCTTCACTAGTTTTCGTTCACTGCAGTCGCATTCCGTGAAAATACTCAAAGAGCCCGAGGCTGGGAAATAACCTGCACCGCTGTGTGGCTGGGTAGAAGGAGTGTTGCCATTTACAAAGAGTCATTCTTGAAGTGCAATTGGATTGCCTTCCATGTCGAACCGCCGCCCTCCGTATGTGCCATAGCGTTTGCCTTTCGGCGCCCTCTTGGCGGGTTTCTCACTCCCCCTCCCCGCTCACCCGGACCAGCGTTGCCCCCTAAACGGCGGTGTAGATAAGCAAATAGTTGCGTCACCGAACACCTGCGTCGAGAGCTGTGGCGCTGCCGCCGCCAGTGCCTCCTCCTTCTCTCTCTCAACGTTGCTCTCTATGTTTCATCCGTCTTTCAAATGCGTTGCGTTGGTCTGGGGACTTGGTCGCTGTGTGAGTTCTAGCGAACAGGCGCATCTTCAATGGTGGTCACGCATGACACCAGTTTTCGAAGTGACGCTCGGATTAAGGAATATTCATGAAGCGGCGGACACGGACAACGTGGGCCTGTTAACGGTGAATGTACTGTTTTTGTAGGTAGCAATCATACAGCGCTAGCTAGGTGCCTGCAGCAGCTCTGCCGAAGTAGGCTGCCAGCCATTTACAACAGCATGCGTTCGCGGGTCTGTTGCAGGTGCCCGATTAAACGTGTCACTTAACGAGTTCACACTGCTATGCGCGATGTTGTGTAAGTGCCTACATCACTCGTACAGTGAGTGATGTGATAACTTAACAAGGGCGCGATTAGTTGCTGATCGCACATTGTCTCTACACTGCTCAAAGTGATTGATATTGTTTCAAGATGCGCTTCAGGCAACATCGTAATAACATATCTATTAATACTCAAATGTGTAACTTGCTTCTGTACGTGTAAGCGTAAAAAAGAAAGAAAAAGAAAAATTATGTACAGAGGCGCTGCACGAAATGGCTTTTTTTTTTGCTTAAAGATGGTATAGGTAGAGGTGCTGATATGCCGCGATGCTCCCAGCATGGGCGCTTCGGTCTTTTAAGCTATTTAGGACAAGTGTCACCAGCAACAGGGAAAGATCTAGCAGACTTTCAAAGGCGCGTTGTTGTGGCCATTGCCATGCGTTGTTTTCCCTCGTTTGTGTTTGCTGTTTTCGTGCTTTGCATTCATCTGCGATAACGTTCGGCGTTATAACAGAATCGAGAGAGTATACGTGACTGTGGGAGCTATGTGCGGTACCTCTAGCATAAGCCATGGCTGCTGCAACGTAGACGGCGTCCGCGCGTTGGTGTCGTTCGAGCACTCGTGCTTGCTTGATTGTGTTTACCTGAGTATTTAGGCACGGGTTACGTTTGTGAATCCCGTGGTAAACAATCGCTAATAGCGGGCCCCTGATTGCCATGAAAAGACGGGCTTGGTTGTCGAAATATGCCAGACGCTTTTTCTGAAAGCAAGCTTTGAAGAATTTTTTTTAAAAAGAAATACTTTCATGTGTGCTAGGCAGTGCCTATTGCAGGCCCGCAACTATTTAAAAACTGTACGAGATATTACAGTTTTTATTAAATTACAATGAAAAAAGATCATTGAAATATAGATGACGAATTTCTGTGATAGAATAGGTGCACAAAATACATGTTCGCAGCCTTACGTCTAGAAAGCAGGCGAATAGAAAGCACAGCGTCAAATTTGGATAAGATGCCATGGACGGAGCTTCTTCTTGTGAGGGTAGAAAGAACGATAAAATTTTTCATTTTTAATGCGCCTATACACCCAGTCAGAATCGCACTGATTGCGAAATTGTCACAATTCCACAAATTGCTAGAGGCGTGATTAATGTCAGTATATCTTTTACTTTTTTTGCAGACCTCTTCGCTAGTGCCACGCCCAACATCATTTGTTCTCATGTAAAAGAGAAAGAGAAAACAGAGATACCTTCACTGTTTGTACATAAAGAGGTAAGTTTTTTGTGTGTTTTGATTATTGCTACACGTTCTGAATGTTGTAATTTAGGAATTGTTTTTCACACTGGCACATTACCCTATAAGAAATTTGATTCTTAGGTGAGTTCAGGCTTTTGTAAGTCCCATTTTTGAGCTGTAGTCTTACACTTCACCTCTATTCAGAAATTTGCTGTATGCTGGAAAACTATCTTATCTTTATCATACAAAAATATTGGAATGTACGGGTTGTATGCTTCGAGTTCAGTGTATTTAAATTACACGCCATTTCAAAGGATATACATTACACATTCTTCATATATGGTGCTGCCGAAACAGCACGAATATCATTTTATGAGAAATCATATTTGCTCTTATTACAGGACGAGAGGGTGCCGCTGACGCTCTGCGTAGTCTATTCCAACCACAGCCTAGAGCAAGCCCAGTTCGTAAACCTCCACGTGGATGACCGAAAAATCTTCCTTGTCAGTAATGACGAAGAAGGAGTGACAGCACTGATGAGTTTGATTTTTTTTATTTTCAATATTGTCTACGACCGCAAGGCCTATAACAACCACCGTGATAGAGCGGCTTTTTCTCCGCGTGGGTTTGGAGTTTATTAAAGAAGTTGTTCAGGCATTACGACGCTGAAAATTTGAGTGTCACAATGCCTGAACAACTTTTTCTAGTGTTGTCTTGGTAGATGAATAAATATTGTTATTTGTGTAAGTTATTTTGCTTAAATATAGCTAGACCATTCCATGCCAAACATCCTAGCCACTTTGGCGACCATCTGAAATGTATCTGAAAAAAAAGTGCTGACTTACTGTGTTCAAAACAGTAAACTGCTAGAAGATTTCAGCGAGAAAAAAGTTTTGTTCATGTGGCTGGGGTCTAAAGTTTCTGGCATTATGCCGTCTGGGTGCTATTTGTGCAAAATTTTATTTTAAATCTACAGCCTATCTTTCTAAAGCAAATTCGGTCTACATGTTATATAAATGTGCTTGTGTAATGTATTTGAAGCTCAATAGTATAGTGCAATTTTTTTGCCACGTTCACTTCCAAGAATCAAGCCAAATTGTGTTATGCTTGTATTTTTATTCCAATATTGCACTTTGTATGAATATCTGAGCAGTGAATACTTACTCGACAGAAAGTATATTTTGGGGTAAAATATTTTTAAACCTCTCAAGCTGCTGAAATATACAAGAAAATATCACAAATTTCACAAAATCGAGATTTTTGTCCTTATTGAGATGCAATTTGCACCATGTTCTGATCGCCCCGCCTCGATGGTCTGGTGGCTAAGGTACTCGGCTGCTGACCCGCAGGTCGCGGGTTCAAATCCCGGCTGCAGCGGCTGCATTTCCGATGGAGGCGGAAATGTTGTACTCAGATTTGGGTGCATGTTAAAGAACCCCAGGTGATCAAAATTTCCGGAGCCCTCCACTACGGTGCCTCTCAGAATCATATGGTAGTTTTGGGATGTTAAACCCCACAAGTCAATCAACCGTGTTCTGATACAATGAAACTCATCTTTATACCTAAATTGAAAGAAAATAAAGTTCTTCTTTTAATGAAAATCTTATCACAGAAAGAACAGGAAAGAGCACTGACTGTCAACTGAATTTATTGAAGGTGCTACGAGCGATTTTATGTCATGCACAAAAACGGGGCTCATCTGCAACAACACATGTGTGACCATGACAAAGTAATCTTGACCGAGAAAAGAATACTCTCTTTCGGAGAAGATAAATGAAGGTGTACTTGGCATTCAGTAAACCTATTCGAGTGACGAATGGTGCAAGATTGACCATTTCTGCTGTTGTAAGTACATGCACTTTTGAAAGCTTGCAAGGGGTGGCAAACAACAATATCATATCTGCTGGCTCTTTTCCTAAACTTGTGAGACACCTTATGTACGTAGTACCGTGTAACATTCAAAGGTCATTGGTCATTCTGTTTTTCTTTTGGTCCTGTTTCCCTTAACTTTACTTTCTGCAGGAGGGTTTCGCAAACGAGTGTGATGATGCTGTTGGGGTATTGGCTGGTGCTATCAGCCCAGGAGTGCTAAGAATGTTCTGTCTTATGATAGTGAACATTCAAATCTAGTAAAAAGAGGAATTGACACCACATGCATTCAGGCCACCCTTCAGAAGTCATGTTAGCACAAGGGTGATGTCAGGCTTAAAAACTAGATTAAAAAACTAAAAGATGCTGGATATCCAAACAGAATCATGACACCCGATTGTGAGACCCTCCTGCAGAAAGTAAAGTTAAAGAAGACAGGACCAACAAAAAGACAGAATGACCAAAACTTTTGCATGGTATACCACATAACGTGTCTCACAATTAAAAAATAGCCAGCAGATATGATATTAGCTTGTTGTTTTTCACTCCTTGCAAGCTTTCAAACGTGTGTGTACTAAACAGCAACAGTAATAGTCGATATTCCACCATTAGGCACGAGAATAGGTTTACTTATTGCCAATTTAAAGTTTATAGATGTTTTTTATCAGGAAGACCAATGATCAGTGCATCACTGCACGTTCACTTATCCTTTCCGAGTGGGAGTATTCTTTTCTCATTTAATATTACTTTGTAGTGGTCATAAGTGTTATCGCGCGTGAGCACTGTTCTTGTACTCCGTATAAAGGCGCTCGAAGCATATTCATCAAATTGAGTTGACAAACGGTGCTCTTTCCTGTCCTTTCTGTCTCTTCCTGAAATTGTCGCGTTGTGACTAGCACACAACCATGATGAACCAACTCGCCCAAATTAAACTTTTGTTACTTAACAGGTAGACCGAGTTTCATATAGAAAGAAGGAGCGGTGCTTTTAAAATAAAATTTTTCACATACAACACCTAGACGGCATTCCAGGAAGTTCAGAAGGCAGCCACGTGACCAAATATTTTTTCTCTTCTAAATATTCCAGAAGTTCACAATTTTCAATGCAGCACGAGTTTTTCGAATACACTTGAGATGGTCACCAAAATGTTTGGGACATTTGGCATAAAATGACCCAGCTGTGTCATTAGCTATAATTATGCAATACCTCTTTTGTTTTTTGTGTGTCCTGACTCAGTTTTGTGTTCGTTTTTAGCTTATTCTGTTTCTGATCATTGTATTGATTTTTTAAGTATTCGCTAAAGTTATATGTGGGAAAATTATATATGTTTGCAAGTACATCGTTTCTCATAACCAATTGTTATACATCCAGGAATACAAAGCTTAAACCGCGATGATTGTATACATTTGAAAACACTATCGGTATATATTTTTGTGTGCATCTCTTCTTGGGAACGATTGTGTATATGAAGGCGTATATAGTGAATTCATAGTGAATGCATATATTTGAAAGATTCATAAGTATATATTTGCCTGTATTTTATTCCTATTAACCGATTGTGTACATGAAAGAGTATTAAACTGGAAACCACTAAGATTGTAGATACTAGCAAGAATTATAGGGATATATATATTAGCGTGTATTTCATTTGTAATTTCTATGTACTTGAAGCAGTATACTAAATTGAAACCAGTGTAATTGAATGTTTCAAAGAATTATCAATAAAGTGAAACTGAAAAAATATAATAAACGTTTGAGGTGTTGCGTGTGTAGTGTACATATACGTGAACATGTTGCACATCTGGTGACAAAGTTGTGTGGCAGATAAAAGGGTTATAAGTTTTATT
Organism: Rhipicephalus microplus; assembly: GCF_013339725.1. NCBI lineage: Eukaryota > Metazoa > Arthropoda > Arachnida > Ixodida > Ixodidae > Rhipicephalus > Rhipicephalus microplus. The sequence continues at coordinate 82,573,579 of NC_051174.1, forward strand.
TGCATATTAAATAAATGCAATATGCAAGTTCAGCAAGGCTTAGTTTTCTGTTGCACGCATTATGCATATACTGTGAAGTATATATAGATCCGGCAGAAGTTCATACACGATTGTACGTGTTGATATTTTTGCCCACACGCAATGAATGGAGCTCGACTGGTGGCGCACCATTGATATTCAGGACCACTTTCTTCAAGTGGTGTGTAATCAGTGCATGCTGACATCTATTAGTTCAGTCTAAAAGAATACTGGCACCCCTGCCACGGGCACTAACACCCTTGTGCACCCTTCTCGCACCCTCCTCAGAGGGTGCTAAAAAAGTGACGGACATTGAAGGCACCCTTCCTTAAGGGTGTTTTTGTAACACTCTACCGTTTTGTTACATCTACACCCTATTTTAAGGGTGCATGGAAAAGCACCCTGTTTGGAAGGTGCTGAATTAACACCCTTAGGGTGTCGTCCATGGAACAAGCTCTTTTACACCCTTCTTGGTGTGAAAATTTTTACTGTGTACCTTCAACCTGCTCGTTAATTACCCGACTTTAAGCAGGTGACACGTGATATGGACTTTGCCGTTAAGATATATGGGCACCAGTGTCGATGGTATGCGTAACAGCGGACGTACGACCGAGAGAATTGCGCCCGACATCGAAAAAAGAACGATATTCTTGCGACAGGTCCAGAAGCTTAGAACGCTGTACCGACGCAAGCTTGTCACCAATGTAAGGGCCAAATACATCAGGATATGACGAATCAGAAGTGGTTAGAGCACTGATGGCAAGCGAACTGAGACAACGGGTGTCATCTGGTACGTCCAGGACTTTTGCGTCGTAGACTGGTTCCACTGTGCTGAGACATTCCCATCAAACCAGAGTAACAGTGTATGGGGATGGGTTGGTTACGAAAGTAATGGCGTTGAAATCGGTGATTAGCACGGTTATGAAATACGAAGTTGTGAAAGGCACTACTGCAAGCACAATAGGATGGCGAAACAAGTGCAATTGTGTCAGAGAGAGGGCTTTCTCAATGCGATTGCGTCGCAGCCTTTGCCTCGGAGGCTGCAACAACTAGTTTTCCGGCTCGTGAGCTGCCGAACTTGGCCGCGTTGGGGACGGGGAAGACGTCGTGGAGACGGTGGCCTTTGAGGAAATGGAGCTACGCGAGACGGTGGTGGCATTGGCGGCAGTTTTTCGTGATAGGGACGGCTGAGCTGGCCAGCAACAGCAATGAGGGGGGGGGGGGGAGGGAGCTGAACGCCAGAGCGATAACGCGCTACGGGGCCGGTTGTTGGGTGTGCGCCATCGGTTCGCTGGGGTAGGTGTCGTCCATGTCAGAAGAGGCGTCGAACGGAATGGTGGCTGGAAAGAATGCAGGGTGGGCTGGAACAGAGTTTCAGAGGTCTTGCCAACATTCGTAGCTGGCCTATCCACTGCAGCGGACGGAGGTCGAGCGGCAGCTTCATCGGAAGTCAGATTTCTTGGCCCTGGATTGACTGGAGGCAGCTTGGCGACCACTTGGTCTTAACTTAAGGGTGTAGGAGTCGGAGGTTGTTGTGGTTGGTACGCAGCCATGACCTCCGCTATTACCTGCTCAAGTGCTCAACGGATGGGAGGTAGAAGGGTAGTGGCCGATTTTTGAAGAGCCAGTGGGTGGGCAAAGAATAGGAGAGAGAACTGGTGCGTGATTTCCTCCCTCATGAAGGACTTGAGGTCTTCCAGCAACCACTCGCCTCCAAGCCAGCAAGTCCTGCATCTTGTAGTAGGAAGCGACGGTTCATCGAGCGCTGCCGGCTGGCTCCTCGTAGGTCTAGCACAACGTGATCACGTCAGCACTGTGCCCGAGTTTTTGGCGAGTAGCATCGTGAAGGCATCATCGTCAATGCCTTTCATGACGTTCTGGATCTTGTCAGATTCCGACATGTCGTCAGAATTTTCGCACAAGTCCAGGACTTCTTAGATGGTGCTGGTGAATGACTCACCCGCCTGCTGAGCACGTTCGCATAAGCGCTGCCCGGTTTGCAGCTTATAAACGGCAGGGCGACCACACACGTTGATGATAGCTGTTTCAAAATCATACCAGGTTATAAAATCAGACGCGTGGTGGTTGTACCATAAACTGGCTACGCCCACAAGGTAGAATATATTGTTTTTATTTATTTATTTATTTATTTACAAAATACTGCAGACCATGTGGCTCATGCGGGAGGGGCCGGGTACAACATAAATACATGTACAAAGCACAACTTAGTATCATAAAGAAGTCAAGTAACGATAAAGAAACAACTGTAAATAAATTATAATTATGAAATATTGAAGAATGAATTATGTATGATTCAGTCGAGCCCAGATGATGAAAAGGTATTAAGTTCCATTCTTCTATGATGTGGGGAAAATCGAATATTCAAAGAGTTTAGATCTGGCAACATAAGGGGACAGTGTGAGGGGATGGGAATGACGGGTTTTCCTAGTCTCAAAAAGGGTTATGTAAGGACAGGTATCTGTAAAAAACTTACGATTTAACAAAGAATGTAGAAACTTCAGCCGGGATATTTTACGCCTCATTTAAAGTGTGTAAAAATCATTAGAACCGATAAATTCAATTACAAAATCCTCGCGGGTGTATTTAGAGAAGATGAATCGCATGGCTTTCCCCTGTATTCTTTCAAGACAATTATTATCGGTTTTGGTTAAACGATCCTAAATAATACCGGCGTATTATAACTTGGGTCTGATAAAAGTTTTATAGGCTAAAGTTTTAACGTCATGCGATTCATGTTCAAGCTTGTGTCCAAGTAGTGATAATTTTCTCAAAGCTGAAGAGGCGGTGTTAGAAATGTGGGTGCTCCTGTTGAGGTTGTTAGTAATGGTAACTCTAAGATATTTGTACTCCTCAAACTCAATCAATCCATCTTCACTCCATATCTATGGTCAACTTGCCGTCCTCGTCCCATTTGTTAGGGACGCTCACGCGATCGTAAATGGCGAGCCAGTCCTCCACGTCAGTGCCATCGGCGTCAGTGAAGATGGGTGGATTGCGGATCCTGCGTACACTGGAATAAGGGGGTAGCAAGAGAGGAGGCCTTTGCTGAGAGGCGCCGTGTGGCATGGTAGATAGCAAGGTACGTTATTTAGGCTTCAAGGGCATCAAAAAGGAACGAAAAGGAACGAAAAAGAACACCACCGATTGGTTAAGACGTTTATTAGCCGGCAAGCAGTGATAATACGCTATGGTGACAGTCACGGCCGAGCATGGACTCACAGCAGGAGCAGCGTCCTTTTTGGCTAGACCCACTAGAACGTACTCAAGACTTCAACCTAATTCAGAGTTTGGAGGCTTCTCAACAAGTTGAAATGCTGCCTTTGCAGCTGCCAATGAGCCAGCGCAGATTTGCACACTGGCTGCCTTCGTAATCATATTAACTTAGCCCTCAAATATCATTATGTTTTGTAGAACAAACCCACCCATTTGCTGACTGTGCAAATGTGTAGCATAAATATTCCCTTAGCTGGTGCTACTTCCACATAGGACAAATAGGCCATTATGTTTACAAGAAAACGATGGAACATCACTAGTCACAAACAGGACGTTTACCATCTTATTTCTCTGTACATAGTCAAGAGAGCAAATTCATGGTGAAATTTCTAAATGTGTTCAGAAGCACACTTTTCTTGGTTGTTGTTCCACGTTTATGCACAAGCTACAAAAGGTGGGCTCCTTTTTCTGGAAGAAGTAGTGAGGAAAGGGCTTGACGAGGGCAAAAGCTTTCGACAATTTTTTCATAACTGCAATAAAATGTATAAGCACTGACATGCACAGCAAGCTGGGCACACATCGCGTGCAAACCCCCTTATTGACTAACTTGTGATCTAAGAAGTTGCTTTCTGCCTGCCAGAGAAACAATAAAGTTTCACTGATACTAAATGAGCCCCATGCTTTTAAATGGAATGCGTCCAACATGTCCTGAACCATGTTATATCTACTTCTACTAAAAATGTGAACCTTATTCCGCCATGGCTGACACTTTGTTATTCGCAGTGGGTCAGCAAGTTGGCCGTTCTTTATCTTTTTTTCAATTATGTTCCCACGTGCACTTATTCAACTCATTCCTCTTCATGTCCGAAAGAGAGGCGTCTCACCACCAGAACCAGATAGCTTTAACACAAGGTAGCAGACTTCGTGTACATTTCGGCGTGCTTCTTAGCGCAGCTCTTTTTTTGTTTCTCCCATCAGAGAGTATACGTTGTCAAAGCTAAGACAGCTTCCATAGCCCAGAAAAAACCTCTGGCACGCTATGTCAATTTGCAACCTTTTGAGGTTTCGCGCAACCCGGTGCATATAAGGCATGAGCTCAGGCCCTGCCCCTCTCCACTTTTGCTCTAATGCACAACAGTAATTTTCACTGTTGAACTTCCGGAAGAACGACTTGGCGACAGCTATAAGGAGCTTGGGAAGAAAACCGACCGGGCACAACCAAACCAACTGGTTTAGAAAGACGTTTGCATAATGTCTGAGCACTAAGTTTTTAGTTCCAACTCCAGGTGACTTTTAGCTGTGGTCGTTTTCAATATTTTTAATTGCTACTACTTGTAGGGCAGCAATCTCTACATTACATAGGTAATGCCAGCAGATCTCACGGGTCTACAAGTCAATACGTAAGCATATAAACTGGCAAAAACCGTCAATCCTGCATTAGCAGTTCAACAATTCAGACACAGAAGACTTGCAGTGTCCGAAATTACAGACGTTTCTATAGGTACATTGACAACCATGGGGTTTGTGACAGTGCCACGAAAGATTCCGTATTTTCGAGCGTGTTGAAAAATCAGTGGTCCACGAAATTGGCAGCTGGCTGTGATGTGCTTCATTTTAGCAATAACAACTTATTTGTGTACTAATTGTTTTGTTTCTATAGCCTTCTTGCAAAGGTATATAGACATTCACCCAATGGGACCATCGGCACGATCGCCGGAGAGCCGCGTGGCATCTGTGAGGAATTACCTGAGGGCGTTCTTCGCGGAAGCTGGCCGCGCGAGCAAACGTGTTCGAAATAATAAAATCCCACGTTTTGATGCATACAATTTTTCTTTATGCATTTATTCATTCAGCGTGGCACAAATGATTCGGCGTGGCACCGCTTACACATATAACACTCTTTAGAGCTCAAGCGATGAAGGTACGCTTCAGTGGGCTGTTTTACAATTCCGTACAAATTTGTTTTAGCCCCGGATGCACATAATGCCGATCATCTACCCCTCTTATAACCAGCATCTGTCCATCAAGTGCATATCATCCGTCCTCCCATTGTGGGCTCATTAACAATCGTCCACCCACCTTTTGTCCACCACCTACAATTTACCCATGATATGTCCATCACCATCACCTCTCCATCATTTGGTCGTCACCCAGCATCTGCCCAACATGGTCCCATCATGCCCACCATTGGGCAGATTTTCAATAGGGAACAATCTCATTACCATAAAGTATAAAGAGAAGCGGTCTCAAGATGATTCCCTGCGGGACGCCTGTTTTCATAGATTTTCTTGCGGAATGGCTGCCTTGAATTATGACGAATTGAGTGGAGTGTTGCAAGTATGAAGTAATTATTTGTGTTCAACGCCTTTTATATGGTAATGATTCGACCTATACTCTAACGAACCAGTTTTTAGAAGAATTTTGTGAATATTTAGCCGGAGGTCTTTGAGAAATCAAGAAAAAGACCGAGTACCATATTCTAGGTTTTGAAATTGTCTAGAATGTATTATCTTGTGCGATAGATCGAGATCTGTAAACTTAACTTTCCGGAAGCCATAGTGAGCTGAAGTAATCAGGTTCCACTTTTCAGATAAACGCAGATCAAACTTTTTAAAACTATTTTCTCCAGACTGTTCGAAAACATAGGTAGAATAAATATAATAAGGTAGTTGGACATGTCATTTATGGGACCATTATTTTAGACAACTTTCCCTTTTACTATCTGAATGCTTCGCAGTAAATATGATGTGGATAAACAGCTCTGCTAAAATGTAGATAAAACAGGTTGCTAGTATGTCAATAACATACTTAACAGGTTTCACTTGATAATCATCTGTATTTTTGGCTTTGCTATTGCTGAGTGTATATTGTCACTGCTGATTCACTCGATAAAATAGGTCCTAGAAATTTTGTTTGGTCGTTTCAATTATTCTTATTGTATAGAGGAGTACTACTAGTTGTAATGCTACCAACTGACAAGAATAAGTCATTAAATGCATCAGCTAACTTAGGGCCTTGAATTTCTTTACCATATTTTACAATTTTTAATGCCTCCAGTGAATTACTAAGTGCACTGTTAAGCGCCTTCCAAACGTTTTCTGTACGTCCTTGCGGTCAGGTAAATAGTCTCGAATATAATAGTTTCTTTTCATCCTGAAGGCGGTTGGTGGACCAAGTTTAATTGCTTTTTAATGCTTCGAGGGCGTCAGAAGACTTACTCACTATAAATGCATTGAACGATTGGTCCCGCTTTCTTAAAAGCTTAAGACAATCTTTGTTTACCGAAGGTTTCCATTTTTTAAATGTTTAAAACGACTTTATGGAAAAACATTCAAAATATAATTTGATGAACTTGTTCATAAATAAATCATGTGCTAAATTAGGGCATATCCTGATTAGCCTGATAGCTTACCTTTATTGTTTCGTGTTCAGCGCTACCAGAGATGTCCCAAGAGTGGCGACAACATAAAAGTCGTCCTTCAAGAGCCCCAGGGCTGTCGGCGCCCCTCTTACAGTTTTTGCATGTATTTGACAGACTTAAGGGTTAGGAAGAACTGTTAGCCGCCCAGGTTGCTTGCGGCGTCATCAAGTTGCCCTGGGCGTTGAGCCAAGCATCTGAGAACCGACTGCAGGTGCATTTCCTACGTTTTCAAAGGTTTCTTAAAGGTGCCGTTCCCACAAACTATAGTCTGCCCGGCGCACAAACTGATACCTGCAGTGGATTACTGAGTTGATCTATACAAAGAACTCCACGTCTTTGTGTGGTGCTGTGCCTTGCGTGGTGTGCAGTGTCTTCTCCCTTGCCATAGGATGAACTGGGCGTGCCTGTTCCCTCTTGTTCGGTTCGGAAACGAGGCGAAGTTTCACCTTCCCCTTTTGGGGGTGGAGGTGAAGATGGCAATTTTCATTAAATGGTCCTGGCCTTCATTATGTTTCTTGTAGGGAATGCTGGGATCACCTGGACATAGAACGCGACAGCTGAGACACTCCCGACAAGCTCCAGAAGCTCCCATCAAGCTTCGATCGAGAACTTCCATGATGTTCCCATCATCAGGTAGCAACGCTGCCATCAAATTAAATATTGTGATTGAAAGTCACTGTTAACAGCTCCAGGCTTCTCTCCTCTACATCTCCCTAGACTCTGGCAGGCTCCAGTCCTCTGGGCAGACCCCTGACTAGATCAATTGCTGGCAGTGGTGGGATGCTGCTGACAATTGAACACATCAACTGGTTGGCAGTGAAGCGATCACCCATGCTTAATTCGGGCCTCAGTGATTCTTGTGGCTTTGGCTTTTGAAGTTTCGCAACTAGTGGCAATCTTCTGTGCATATAGACTTCGTCGTAGCACTACCATACGCCACAGTTATTCACCAAGCTTTAGCTTCCATATTCTAAATTGGCAGTGTTTTCACTGTGCATGTAATTTTGATTGATGGCTACCTAGCCTTCTGGCGGGTGAGAAATTCCTCCCTCGTGAAGACCACGGAGTTAGTAAAGAAGCTACAGAGACCGGACTTACTACTACGTGAAGAGCTGGAATTTAAGGTGAGGAAAGAAGAGAGAAAGAGTCGAAGCTAAGGGCGTTTATGAGTGTGGTGAAGGGATGATGAAATTAAGCAAAGCTGGGAGGAAGTTCAAAAGAAAGAACAAAAGCGGGCTGAAGAGGACAGAATAAATTAGAAAAAACGATTGCTTATAGCAATTTGCCAAGTATCAAACCTGATCAACAGGAGAGCACTCTCCGATATGACACTGAAAGGCTGTCCTGCCAAGTGCGCATTTAAAGTGAGCCGCTCAAAAAATGAGGAAAAACAAAAGGCACTCAGGGCTAGGAAATTGGTCATGTGTCACCTTTGCCAAGAGCCTGGCCCCATTGCGATTGACTGCTGAAAGCCCAGGAGTGTTTTCTTTTTAGTGAACAGTAGTAACAGTAGTCTTGAAAAATTGCAGCCCCATGTTCAGGAGTCGGTTATGGATAGCAGCATGTGCGATGTAGTGCTACACTCCACTGCGTTACTCGGTACTGTAACACCCCACACCTTGAAAATAGAGGGGACCACGGGGGAACGCGCGTGTGCACGGCTAATAGTTGAAGTTTAAAATGTCAGCTTGCAATTAGCCCGCTTTGAGAGTGAGAGACCATTCAGACTGCTCGCAATGGAAATTGTGGTGTCTCGAAGCCTGCCCGAGGATTATCTCTCTCAAAATTATGCGAATATGCTTTTGGGAAAAACAGAGCCTTTGTTTTGGTAACAATGCGGCGAAAATTTTGCCCCTATCTGATGACCGGTAAGCCTGCTCATCAGATTGCGGAAATGGAAAAGGCTAGATGTTGAGACGTTTAGCTTATCACAAGAGGAACATGCGCTTATCATTGCGCAAGCTGATGAAGTGCTTTGAATAACGCAAGGTAATCAAGGAGAAACATCTGAAGGTGAGCCGACTGGCTTAGAGAATGTCGATTGTAGTGTTGTTTCCAAAGTGCAGACTACCAGAAATTACGCCTGTGTAAGCCAGTCGAGCTGCCTGAAATTGTGGCTGCTAATGACAAAAACAACGTACTTTCTGGTACTGGAGCCGAGGTTCTGAGCGTTTTGTGCCACCCTTTAAAAAAAGGTAGCGATGAACACGTAGAGAGAACATGAAGCGTCAAGGCGGCCTCTAGCGGAAGCCGCAAATCCTGAGAAAGTGGGCTAAAAGTGCGAGTTTTTGGGTGCCATGTGAGTTGAGATTAGACGTGAAGCGTGTTGCGAAGGCCAGGAAATGAAGACGCCTAAGCTACCTGGCCTCAACGCCTTCAGTGCAGACTATTTAATTATTTATTTATTTATTTATTTTGTAATATAAATGCAAGCTGAAAAGTGGTAGCAGCGTCGGTGCAGAAGCAGCAAGAGCAGGCCGGGTTTACGGGCAGGCAGCTTTAGCTCACGCCTCGTGCCAACGTGTCGGCGTCGCTGCAGTAGTGGGCATTCCTTTTCACTACAATTCGTCTCCCGTTGGAAAAGGAGCCTTTCTGGTGACTCACAGAGAACAGAGTATGAATTGGTCGTAATAAAGTTTCAATCTCTGTGCGTGAACGGTTTCACGACCCCGAAAGCGCTGGTCTGTGGATGGCGCAATGGGTTCGAGGATAAAGTTAACAGGCGAAGTCTGCGAGACAACGCGGTAGCAGTCTCTGGTACATTGAAAGAAGCTTCAAGGAAAGGTCTGCGGGGACTGCGAGGACGCAAAGCCACACAAGGGTTCCGAGGGCCCTTGTGTGGCTTGATGGCGCAAAGTTAGTGTATGGCTGGTTATCGTCACGTCGAGATTTTGTCTTCATTGATCGATGGCTGTGAACGACTAGGTGAGCTTACAGAAATCCTCGGCGCGGCGGGCAGCTTCACAGATGGGCGTAGACTCGGAGAAATTGCGGTGGTAGGGCAGAATGGTATCTAGAGTGGTGAAAGGGTCTCGGCCATATAACAGGAAAAATGGCGAAAAGCCCGTAGCCGCCTCTGTAGCAGTGTTATATGCGTACGTCACAAAAGGCAAATTGAGGTCCAATCGGAGGGATGTGAGGCAGCTTACTTCGATATCATGTCCCCTAAGGTATGGTTGAATCTTTCTGTCAAGCCATCTGTTTGCGGATGGTAGGCGGTGGTAGTACGGTGAATTACACAGCATTATACAGCATTCGGCAAGGAGTGTATCAATGACTTCCGAGGGGAACACACGTCTTCTGTCGATGAGAAGTTCACATGATGCGCCGTGACAGAGAATGAAGTTCCGCAGGAGAAAAGATGATACGCCACGTGCTGTAGCAGTAGGCAAAACGGCAGTTTCTGCGTATCGCGTCACGTTCTCAATAGCGGCAAGGATCCAATGGTTTCCGGAACGCGTGAATCGAAGACGCCCATTTTGATTGATTCCAACGTGGTCGAAAGGTCTAGCTGGGCAAGCGAATAGCTATATCGGACCAGAGGCATGTTGAGGGAGAGCTTTGCGTCGTTGGCACTGTGGGCATGACTGAATGTACTTGCGCACAAAGGTGTATATGTATCACCTATAAAACCGGTAGGAAAGCCGAGCGTAGATTTTGAAGACGTCCGCATGTTCGCACTGAGGTTCAGCGTAAAAAGCTGAACATATGGCAGCACAAAGATGGCGAGGTATGAACAATAACCACATTCGGCCGTCGTACTTGTAGTTTCTGCGATAAAAGAGGCCATCGCTGACCCTAAAGTGAGCCACTTGATGGTGCAATGTTCGACAAGATAGAGAAGACGGCGGGTCTGAAAGGAATCGCAGAAGAGCACTGATCCAGTCATCCAGTCACTAGCTTTTCCAATTCATGAGGAGTTGTGCACAGTTCATGAAGAAACTGTGAGAATTGAAACAAGTGTCAGAACATGGTATTGGGACTTCCAAAATGCCTGCGCAAATGCATACAAAAAAGAACGGAGCACCACGCCGAGCACCCAGACCAACCAAACCATTCAAGTGGACAAGATATTGCAATATATTGAGGAATAACAGTTACTGGTCTGTTAGACAAAGCTCCCCTTGTTGGCCTTGCTATAATTTGCACAATTGTAGCCGATATGCCCAGATATCACAGAGCTAGGTTCCGAAAATGCTTACCGAGCAACTGAAACACCAAAGGATGTCAAGTGGATTAGCGTTTTTGGACTGCTAGCAATAAAGCAAAGATGATTTGTTTTCAAACACTATTTCACAAGTGATGACGCTCCATACTGTACGCAATTGCAGAAAGAACACAGTGGTGCCACAATTCCCTTTCACACAAACCGAAAAAGATTCAAGAAATTAGCTTACTCCAGTTAGAATATGATGGCTACCGTTTTCGAATTCCAAAAGGGAATTTTCAGTGTTTAATTTCATAAAATGTGGGCCACACTTACATCTGGCATATGCCGGGAAACACTCACCACAGTAATAAGCACAATAAACATTGATGACGTCACAACTTCTCATCCGGAATCGACCTCCTACATGACAACATGCATCCTTGCACCACAATCAGAACCAATGAGAAGATCAAATATTTTGGTAGGGAACACTAGTTGCTCACCCTACTGTCCTGTGCTGATGCTCATGCTGATGAACTCAGATGGATGGCGCTCATCCACAGAGGGCGATGGGCCAAGAACCGGGTGGGGGGATTCCTAAATGAAACTAAATTGAAATCAAAGTCAATCTGAAAAATTAGTTTAGAGATAATACTGCCGATAAACAAGAATGTTTGCTGAGCAAGCGGTCAAACCATCTCTTGTTCCTGACAGACATCGCTACGAAATAAACACTAAAGATCTGAAAATGGTAGGGTTCCGCCGCATAGTAATCTTTTAGTTGCATAGATGTAATCAAACACAGTGGAGCATATATCCCTGTGACAGTAACCAAATGAAGTGCCGCCGAGTGATAAAAGTACTGGTAGATGGACTTGTCTTATTAGATTTTGTATTTGGGCTACCAAAAATCTTTTTCTCCGATGAGAGTAACGATGACAGAATAAAAAGAAATGTTCACACGGTGTTGTCTTGTGCTAGTACCGTGTGATAATTTCCTCTTCTTTCACTCGAAACAGTGGCTTAGGGTACGATTTGAAGACAGTGGGAAATTCAAGATCACCATTCACAACAGGTTCGATTACGAAGCTGTTATCTTTTATTCAGAATAAATAAAGGAACTTCTGTGACGGTACGAGAACCACTAAGAAGTTGGCAGTGATTCTGCAGAAAAGTGAAGTAGGTTTTTGCTAAACTAAGCCCACCAATAAAAACTTTTTCTAATGAATATTTACTTGCTTGAATCCAAATGACTATTACTTTTTGAATGACCTTCAAAGTTTTTATGCTTCGCATTGACAGATAAATAAAAAAGTTTTTTGTGCAAATAGTGTATTTGCAACTCCAACAACTCATGAGGCACCTAGAGGCAATATAGGTAGGCTGCGTAATGAGGTCCAAACAGTCCCATCACCGGTGTTATACGGTAGCAGCACAGTAGAATGGTGCCACCCGTGAAGAAAAAAACAAACTGCCAAGCAGATTTCTTCTTTCCAGGTGAGACACCAGTATTAGCTTGCTAACTCGAACCTATTCAAGGACCATTGCATCCGGTGACTACATGTCACTGTGCCGCCTGAAGTATGTAAACAAACTTCGCAGAGACGCGGTGCGCGATGTGCTTTACACACACACAACCTGACCACTTCATGAACGCCATTCGCGCTTGCGGGATCACTGGCTCCGACTAAACTAAGGTGCTCAGCGTCAGCAACGTGCTCCCCTTCTATAAAAGAGCGCGAACTGCAATCACACTGCAGAAAACTCCTAAAACAAAAGTTTCAATCACTGACGATACAGTATTCTGCAACCAAGTATACCGGCCTTACTTTCCAATAGAATATAACTCTGGATACTTGTACATATCTGCAAATGTGTTCTGACTTTGTTCCTTGTGCTCATGTTTTGGCACCATTGATTTTAATTACCTGACATTTATTCAACTTTGAATCAGACAGCACCATTGTAACTACATTGTTTTTGCATGCCCATCCTCTGTAAGCTATGTTATATTACCACATTGTAATGTTTGGTACTCTGTCGCTTCTGTTATATTTTGTGTTTTCTTTTCTCGCCCCCCTTACTCAATGTCCCTACGGGAACCTGTAAGGAAACGTGAATAAATAAATAAATAAATTTGTGTTTGCGACAGTTGACACGGTGACCTCCGTGAATCCGCCATGCTGCAATTTTGCAGTGCCCTCTCATGTTCATTTGACTTGCGAATAGTCATCAAAGACACTACTAGAACGATGAACAACAACAGAAGCTGAATTCATTTTTTTTATTCTTCAGTACTTTCTAACTGTCTGCCTCACTCTTGGCACAGGTATCATACAAAACTAGTCCTTTTGGCTACATGTTTCACAGCAATATCAAGGATATAGATTTAGTAGACATTCGAATTATCAACAAGTACAAACACTGGCCAACTTTGATTATACCTGCTGAGTGCACTCAGTCATTGTTCAGTTAAAAATTAACATACCTTTGAAAATGCCTTGTGCATCAGATATTTTACATAGAACAATTAGTATTACAGTAAACGCTTGTTATTTAAACTCGGTTAAGTTGAAGCACACAGCCCTGTGTAGTTAATTTAGCGGAAATTTCTCGACTATTTCAACGCATTGGTATCCACAACAGCTATTTCAAACTGGGAGCCCCTTGTTTTTGTTGCAGCTCGCACAAGTCTGTCTAGAGTGATAACGACATTTTGCAAAAACAAACCAAGCTAAAATTACTAAAGGAGTAAAACAACAAAACAGCAGCATTTCTGGGCAGATTAGATTTCGGATGCGAAACTGGAGCCCTTAGACAAACTAGGAATGATGGTCATGGAGTCACAGTGGAATAAATTCAAGCGAATGCAAAAAACCTATTACTTCTCATTTTGATTTCGTTAACTCTGTCATGTAAAAAAACATGTTTTGAAGAACAAATATTGACAAACGTTTAAACACTAAGGCTCACTACTTGCATGCATGTCGGTGCTTGTTTTTGGCGTATCATCAGCCGGATTACACCCAATGCAGAGCAAAGGCCTCTCCCATGATCGGCCAATCAACTTGGTCCTGTGCTTTCTGCTGCGACGTTATACGTGCAAACTTTTTATTACCATTAGTCCACTTAACGTTCGGTCTTCACTTCATTCGCTTTCCTTTTCTGTAAGTCCAGTAAGTTACCGGTTACGACCAGCGGTTATTCTGCCTGCGTACTACGTGCCCAGCCCATGTTGATTTCTTCTTCTTGGTGTCAACTATAATATCCCTAAAACTGACTTGTTCCCTGACCCACTCTGCTTTCTTCTTGTGTCTTAAGGTTACACCTATCATTTTCATTTCCTTTGCTCGCTGCGTCGTCCACAATTTAAACTGAATCTTCTTTGTAAGGCTTCAGGTTTCTGCTTCTTGGGTAAGTACGGGCAACGCGCAGCTGTTATGTACCTTCTTCTTGAGAGTTAATGACAGATTATCATTCTTGATTTGAGAATACGTGCTGAATGTGATCTACCCACTCTTATTCTTTCTTATTCTTCTAGGTAATTTACTCTCATGGTTCGGCTCCGCGAATATCTACCTGTGCAAGACATGTCTTGCTTAATGAAAGCACGAGTTCTTGCAAAGTTTTTCTAGAACTTTGATAGTGCCACTCCCAACATGCACGCGGTATCAGTAACTGTTTAAACACTACTATGGCTGTACCTACCACTGCATTGCAACAGCCTTTACATTCACAGCAATCTATACGCAATGTGAAAAAAAGTGCTGCTAATAAATATGCACTACTGGAAGCCCATTTTTACCTAGTTATATGTGATACTCTATGAAAAGTTTTACTCGTAGAGTGAAGAACAGTATGTGTACCCCATGGCATTAACTGTCCAAGAATTTTGAAGCCTGCTCATTTCCTGTAAACTGAGTAATTCATAAAGCAAGAACCAGTAATCTGTGCACCCATTTTGTGCAGCTTGAACATAGCATACGCTATCACTGATTTTCAGTATAAGGCTTCCATTTGTCCGCCTGGCATATTGGTGGCACATGGGGCTGTCACTATGGCAACTGTAGGGCTTCTTACGACTGGATGTGGGTAGCTTGAAAATCAATGGTCTCTTTACTTCAGTTTGCTGAGAAGAAAAAGAAACACACTGATGAGAAGGGTAAGATAGAGATGGTTGAACAAATTGTGTTCAATAAATAAATTATCTTCAACCATACCTTGCGAGGATTTCGGCCCATGAGCTTGCTTTCAATGATGACACAATCTCAGCTGACTTGAGGTAGGTTTAGTGTGATGAGTCATCCAAGCTTGCACTGATATGAGCAGTTCCTTGAAGGCTGCAGTTGGGTTGTAAGAAAAAAAACAGTCCTGGTTACTCTAGTAGAAAGGTGAATGGATGTGTGATGCATGACTAAGAAGATTGTATATGGGAGCAGTGCATATAAGAAAGGTAGTATGGACAGAACATTGCTGTTTTTGTGAATTTGTCTTGTGGATGGCATCACAATGAATTCGTTTTATTGACGTCCTTTGGAGGACAAAGCTACGTAAGTCCCCAACGGGATAGACTATATGGTTCGTGCAAATGTACTATGCTTCATTGTAAACTTACGAAAAGGTACAAACCGTATATGTACTAAAGGTTCACTTGGCTCTTCTATGCATTGAATTTATGAGCATATATTGCAGCAGACTTATTTTGAGCACAAACAGGTAGAACTTATGCTGTGATCTGTGCTACAAATTATAGCAGTAGAGATATTTATAGCGCGTGTGACAACGAATCTTAAACATTCATTATGTGTGCATCTCATTAGCTCTACAAGTCGAAAAGCTTTATGGAATGACAAACACTGTAGCGCACGCAAAGAGGCCAAGTTCAGATGAAAAGTAGCACTATTTTACTCACCGGCGAACACGACTACTTTGTGCTAGATTATTCAGTCTTCATAGGCAGTCTCTGAGCGAGTTGCCAGCGTTATATTTTCACGCTGGAGGCTGTGCAGCCGGATGTCGGTGAAGCACAGCAGCTGACATGGTTCACAGCCTCTAGGCAGGTTCGCTTTGTCGTAGCGGCCCGTAAAGCTTGACTCACAAGCTCGCATTTATATATGAAAGCTGAATTAAAATGAAGCTTCACGATGCCGATCGACGAAAAGTACCACGGCTAACCACACACAATTTAAACAAACTGTTCAACAGAAACGCAATCGATGCCAATGGGCTGCTGCTCTTGAAGCGTCAAGATAGTCGTCATACTTTAGCTAAAACAATCACCGCTTTTATAGTATTAATAAAAGTAAAACAAAAATATTTTATTCAATTTTTCATGAAAAACAACGTAGTAACTACTCTTTTAACAATTTTGATACAATCTGAAATGATAATTTCAACCGCGTGGAGTGCCCCTGACAGAAAAAATACACACAAACCTATCCGACCGCTAACAGAGGAGTTAGTAGTTTGGTTGCACTTTACGCGCAAATGACGAAACTCGCCGCGGTTGATTTTTTCGCCCTCTACGGCCATCGCGGAAAGTTGAGTTTCTGGGGCCTGGAGACTCGCTCAACCCTCGCCCGCCAGCAAGGCTTGCCTACCGCCAGAGGTTACCACCGGCGCTAGCACTCGACCAACCATGATGATGGTAGTGGTGCTTAACGTGAACACAACCTCACCTACCGCCCTGCGGTCATAACCCGAAATGCGGCTTTTGCGCGAGACATATGCGCCACGCAGACCAAAAAACTTTACAGGGGGTGTCAGCACCCCCACACACTTCAAATTCCACCTCAGCGTGAGAGCAGTCGACGATAGCCTTATTATCGAAGAAAAAGTCCCCATCCTAAATGTGGTCATGGGAGCAGGAATCCAACACTAGCAACTTGACGACATAAATAAGGCCATCAATAGTAATGCGAGCAGTACAGGTAGCGGCTGGAGTTACATGCTCTGCGCTGGCTGTACGAAGCAATATACTTGCTAGTGGCATCATAACTTTTTTGAGCAAGCGGCCGAGTCTAGCACTGATCACTGAAACTGTGGCACCAGTGTCGACAAGAGCGAGTGCAGTGACACCGTTCACATATACGTCGAGAACATTCGTTGTTGAAGAGAGAGGCCTTGCCCTTTTCGCGGCTGGCGCAGTTCCTGCCTCTGGAACTGTGGCTATTAGTTTTCCCGCTCCGGCGATGAAGGACGACACGTATCGATGATGGCAAGCAGCGTCTAGGTGACGGCGAGTGGCGGTGAACAGGAGGGCGTTGGTCAGCGTACGATGACATCTGGTCCGGTTGCTGACAGCCTGTGAACGAAGGGCGCGGTGGAACATAAGGGGCAGTTTCGAAGCTATGGTAGTAGCTCTGGTGATAGACAGGCACGCGCCGATGGCAGTATCGCGCTATGTAGCCAGGCAGGCCACAGGCAGAGCATATTGGCCGATTGTCGAGTGTACGCCATTGTACACTACTCTGGACGGACCTTGGCTGAGCGAACCGAGTATTGAGTCGCAGTGGCACGGTTGATGGTAGTGACTTGAAAGTCTAAAGATGTGGTCAGGCGGCAACTTCAGTATAGCTTAGAGATGCATTCACCTGGGCAAAGAGGTGGTCGAGCGGCAACTTCAGCATAGCTTAGAGATGCATTCACCTGGGCACAGGCCTCGGGGGACGGCAGCAGTGAAGTGTCGCGTGCAGATGGCGAAGCCGCGCAAACATCCTCCTGAACGACCTGGCGAATATTTGCTGGCAGAGTTGACGGTGGTTGGCCGGCTGTTGAGAGCAGCGATAGCTTATGAGCGACCACAGGTCGAAAAATTCCTTGATCTGCGATAGCAGCGACTGAAAGTCAGAGGTGGTAATCAAGCT
Organism: Rhipicephalus microplus; assembly: GCF_013339725.1. NCBI lineage: Eukaryota > Metazoa > Arthropoda > Arachnida > Ixodida > Ixodidae > Rhipicephalus > Rhipicephalus microplus. The sequence goes on from NC_051174.1 coordinate 82,591,268, forward strand.
AGAGAGGGTGTCATCCGCGACGTTAGGCCGTCACGTCTGAAGACGCTGTCGTCTGAGCTCGTCCAAACTCTGACACAAAGCGATGAGCTGAGAGACAGGACCAGGGTTTTTCAAGAGCAGCATTTGAAAAGCTGATGATTGATTGATATGTGGGGTTTGACGTCCCAAAACAACTATATGATTATGAGAGACGCCATAGTGGAGGGCTCCGGAAATTTGACCACCTGGGGTTCTTTAACGTGCACCCAAATCTCAGCACACGGGCCTACAACACTTCCGCCTCCATCGGAAATGCAGCCGCCGCAGCCGGGACTCGAACCAGCGCCCTGCAGGTCAGAAGCCAAGTACCTTAGTCACTAGACCACCGCGGCGGGGCCGCATTTGAAAAGCGTCGTCGTAAATACCTTTCATGATATGTTGTACTTTTTCAGTTTCCGCCATCGTCGGGTCAACACACCGGCAGAGGTCGACGACGTCCTCCATGTACCTGGTGAATGTCTCACCAGTTTGTTGGGACCGCCTTCAAAGGCGTTGTTCTGCGAGACGTTCGCGCACACCAGGGCGTTAAAAAACATTTGCGATGCAGGTTTTCCAGGTCGTCCAAGTGGGGATATCCACCTCGTCATTGCTGTATCACACCTTGGCAACATCCGGTAAATAAAACTTCATGTTACCAAGCTTCGTGGGATCGTCCTATTTTCTATTGCGCTAGCTTGTTCATAGAATTCCAAACAATCATCAACGTCTTTCACGTCGATACCGCTGAAAATGTTGGGTTCTTGCAAGTGCTGGGCACCGGGACAGCCCCTGCGTGACGAAGCCGGTTAGGGTGTGAAGACAGTGTCAGTCAGGCATGACTGGACGGCAGCTTTTATCTACGATATGCCAGGGCCAGGAAAAACCGCAGCGCTCTCCACCGAAATACAATGTAAATGCAAACTCAAAAGTGGTAGCAGCGTCGGTGCATAAGCAACAAGAAAAGGCCGGTTAAAGCGCAGCGTCGCAGCAGCAACCAGTTGTTGTTGTTGTTCTTGTTCATCTATTGATAGTGGCGCCCACCCATTATGGAGGATTGGCCAAGATTCGAGTGGTTTTAAAAATTACTGTTAAGATTTGGAATAATGGAGATATAACAGAAAGATTACCGATAGCCTAGGAAAGTGTGGTGCTTAACGTAATGCATAGAAACATATACAAAAACGAATTTATTCTTATAATAGAGCAACAGTCTGATTTTATACGCATATAATTATGTGGACATGTTAGGAGGATGGAGCTGGTTAATTAGGCAACCTACTAGTTTCACCAATATAGTCTCGGACGGCCCCGCTTACTGTAGCAACCAGGAAAGCCTTAGCTCACGCCTCGCGCCATTGTGTCGATGTCGCTGCAGCACATGGCATTCCTCTTCAGTACAATTTACTTGTTTTTTAGTTATATATATGTATATATTATTTGTTTATTTATTTTACCTAAGTGAACTCAGTGCTATTGCCAGTGTTACTAAATAGAGTGGTGTTACAAGTTAGAAAGAGCAGTTTTGAATGATGCAACATCAGGGTTGCTGGCCATGTAGCAGAAAGATGGTTCCATATAAGGAAGGTCTTGGGCACATAGGAGTTGAAGAATATGTAGGTATGGTAGAACGGCGCATGTACTTAAGTTGTGGTGAATGCGAGATAAAATGTCAGAAGGTGGCGAGAACAATGTAAGTTTTATTTCAGGATTCAGGAAAAATGGTTTGTGGAAGAGGCGTAGGTGGGCCTGCTTCCTTGTGTTAGAAAGAGTATGGAGGTCGAGAGAAGTTTTTATTGTGGAGATACTAGCAAGGTGAGAGTAATTACAAACAATGGAATGAGCTGAGCGATTCTGAATGGCTTCTAGTGTGCCAAGTGTGCAAGATTGAGGGTCCCAGATTGATGAGATGTACTCGAGTTTAGATTTGACTAGTCTTTTATAAAGAAGAATTTCTAATAAAACAGGTGCTAATAAAAAGTTACGGCTCGAAAAGCCGGGAGTGCGGTTTGCATTGTAAATCGCAGTATAATGGCTATTTTATGTTAAATTGTTATTATTGTGAACACCTAGATATTTGTAAGTAGTGACAGATGATAACTGAAAATTACTAATTGAATAAACGGGGCTAGTACAGTCAGTACTTCCTCGAGACATATTTACTATTTTACGCTTGTTAGCATTTAGCTTCATGCACCAGAGGGAAGAATATGAGGTAATGCTGTCAAGATGAGAGTGAAGTTGTCATGAATCATGCGGGTTGGTTATCATTCAATAGATGACACAATCATAGGCAAAGGGCCTGATTGTCGATATAGTGTAGGATCGAAGGTCATTGCTTATAATATAAAAAGAGTAAGGGTTCAAGGACAGACCCTTGCGGCACAGCAAGTATTACGGAACAATTGAGTGATTTATGACTCTAGCTGTTACTGTGGAGTATTGTAGACAAGAAGCCTTCATTCAACCGTAATGCATTTTAGCCAGCATTTATTTAGCATGCTCAGTTTTAGTAAAAGCTAATGTTGAGAAACGGTGGCAAAACATCTTTAAAAATCAAAGACAATGCAGTGATTAACGGAGCCAGTGTCCGATGCTGAAAACAATCCATTGGCAAAGAGACTTATTTTGATTTCGCATAAGCAGTGTTTTATAAAACCGTGCTTACTGTCGTGAAAGAAGTTTTCTTAGATCAATAGAACTAGGTTAGAACAGATATTTTCAATAATCTTACATAGAATAATATTCAATAAATGGGTCTGTATTTATAAAAAATTAAATGAGTCCCTTAGTTTCATCACAGGAACCACCTTTCCCGCCTTCCAGTCACTGGGCAATGAGACGTGTGTTTCAGTGACAGTAAAAAAAGCTGTGAAAAAATGACTGAACAGTAAATGGCCGGCTGTTTGAGATGTTCATGAGTGACTCAGTCTATGCCAGGTTCTGATGCTTTCATTTTAGGTATTAAGTAAAAAGCCTAATTGATAAATGAATATTAGTATGATTCAGAAATATCCAGGATCAGCTTGAATTGGTAAATTATTAGAGTTGTCAGCAGAAAATACATTTTTAAATACACCTTGCAGAGCTTCACGGCACCTGTCACTGGAATCTCCTGCCCAATTTGTTACAAAGATCGGTGTTCCTTATTTATGGACCAAAACTTACGAGGGTTACACGGTAGAATATAAGTAGGTGTATTCCTAATAAACAATGTTTGGCATTTGTATGAGAAGTTTTTATATGCTAATGTTGGACTCTGATAAGCCACCCATCTCTCCGTGGTACCAGATGGTGAAGAGCAGCGGTAAAGTCGTTTTTTTTATTACGTGAGGAATGAACTGCTGAGGTGAACCACGGGGAGCTGAATGCCGCTCGAACAGTTCGCAAAGGAACATAAGAATATATAGGTCAAGCAAACTTTTTTGTAAATGATACCCAGTTCACCTCTACAGTGTCATTAGCAGCAGATGCAACGTAATTTTCATTAACAAGTTCTAACTCGGCACTTATGATTGCATAAACAGCTTTCGCATATCTTTTATAACTTTGGTTGCATGCGTTGGACACTGGTTGAATTGTGGAGGTGAACTGTGCAACGCGATCACCACGATGTTCAGGCCGCTAATAAATCGATAAGTTTACTGAATGATTAGTTGTGAAAACCAACTCGAGTATATTAGAAAAAAATGCTCTTTCCACGTGGGTTCAAGAGATACTTGCGAAAAATTAAAATCTTTGCATATGTTCAAGCAGTTACTTGTTGCTGAAAGACAGCTAGCCTCGCCATCCTCACTGCTCCAACTAATTACTGAGAAATTAAAGTACACCATGAGAAATATTTGCGAATTTGGGTACCTGACAAAAATAGCGTGCATACAGTCGTGGTATTATTTTCAAAAGCTGTAGGAGCAGTTAGGCGGACGATAGCAAGCACGCACAATCATTTCTTGATATGCAAAGCGATTGTGTGTGAAAACAAGTTCAAGTGGCGAACAAGTTGAAATAATACGATGGAGCAAAGTGAGTTGGCGCGTACACGACTCCAACGAAAAAAGTATTTCCCCACTTACGCGAAAGAGTGTCCCCTGTTCTGGGAGGCCCATAACGAGGAAGCCAAATTGCCCGAATGCCTCTTTGTCAAAACTTGGGGGCCACAGAACAAAGGTCACCGCCACTGAGTGCTTCAGTAGCTTCAGACCGATTGGTTGTTTGTCCCTTCGTCGCAATCTGGCACCTGGAAAACTTTGATATGCGTGCCCCCCCCCCATAGTCCGTCTGAAAGGGTACCGCATTCTGTTATCCACAGTGTTAGGAAGGGTACTACTAATTGGTCCAGTACCACTTTTACAGCGAAAGTTTTTATGAGATCAGCGAGTTTAACGTGACAATACTTTGTGCTCACATAGTGCTCAAAGCTCGTCTTCTGATACTAGCTCTGTTTAGTAAGCATCGTATTCAAGGCAAATTTTATTGACATTAAGCCACCGATACTCGTCTCTGTAGGTCATTTTATTACAAATGACAATCTTGTTATTTGAGATAAATATGCGTGTTTCCTCGTCAATTCAAATGAGTGTGCACGTGCCGTTCCTCTAGTCCGGCCATGGAGGTGGGTACCAACTACTATGACATTTACTACTACATACATTACGGACGCACGACCCACGGCTCAAGGAGGTTCGCCCCGAAAAAATCTAGCACCAATGACACAGTGAAGCTCTAGGCCGGGTTCATTGGGAGCCAGGTCAGTTTTTTACCACTGAGCTACGCTGGTACTTGTGACTTGTTGGCAAACTTGCCTTAGGCCAGCTTGATGTCGGGAAAGCATAATACTACTTATAAAGCGTTTTAAAACATCAAAAGAAAAACCAGTCGTCGCACAATGTGAATAGCGTAACGAGTGGGCCGTCCAATGCTCCAACCCATTGCAAGAGCTTGTTCTTGTTCCCCTAATAACTGTGGCGCATACTCACTTTAGCCATAATTTCTCATCGTCGTGAGCCACTGCATCAACACTTGGCACAAAATTCTTTGCAAATATTTTGTGGATACCACGCCTCTCAGAAGAATGAAAAAAAATCACAGTGAATGCCAGCCTACTACCCAATAAGTTTATTACTAATGCCCTATTGTGGGTACCAAGCAAGTGAGCTTGCAGCAGTTACCCAATGATTGTTTTGAAAACGCTCTAAAAGGCTTCTCTTCTAGCTTTCGCTGTGACTGTGCTGCGCCTTCCGCGTAGGCTTGTTCTTTTTTATTGTTTGTTTTAAATGTTTACTTGTCTGCGGATGAGCAAAGGAATAAGTCATTTTTTTACTTTTATTTTCCTCCTCATAATGACTGGAGATATTTGCTTAAACTGCGTGTTCGCTTACATTTAGCAAAACTAGCACCACAGTAGACGGTTTTGCCCAAGTTGATTTTAACGGAGAAGTAGGCTGAAGGTAAAAACCTCTGTTTAAAACTTGTGTAATTTGCAGTATTCCTTTTAGTACGCGCATCAGTGTAGTGTAGATTTTTGTTTCTCTATTGCTTTTGTGGTATACCCGCAGGTTTATTTTTGAGTTTTACTAATAGAGTGAGAAGTATATTCATCATTTACCTATTTTCATTTTTTGTCATCTGTAGCGCTTGCGTGCCTTACAAGCTGTATATCTTTGTGATAAATGATCGAACCCTTCAGGTTATTGATTTGCTTTCCACGTAGTAGGTCTGTGCTAGTTATGGCTTTGTTATCTGGTAGGTTGTTTTCACGAGCGAGCACACCAATTGTAACTTTCCAGGGAGTTTTTCCGGAACTGTGACATGGCATTTCTCGAGGTCACTTGAGTGCTCGGTGTTTTGTTCTACCTCGGGTCTTACGTGGTTCGTCTCTGGCGTTTGCTAGCAATGGCTCAGCTCCAGATGTTGGTGCAGCCTGCTCAATGTCTACAAGGGAGCAGATCTACGGTCTCTGCGGAGTGCTTTGTGGCATCAACCCCTTCGAGACCTCCGTTGACGGTGGACGGGCTGTTGTGATCGGCCTCCCTGGCTTGGCTCCACTGGACACGTGAGGTCTTGCAGCTGAGCCTACCCCAATTTTTTCCAGGTCAGCGCTACCAGTGGAGCTTCTTGATTCTGAGGCCTCAGGCAGCTTTCTGGCAGTCAGAGCTAACGAGGGGAGGTCAGTCTGCTAGTTCTTGTCTGGACAGAAAACAGCATAGTAGTCACGTGAGTGTGAAACCCGAGACAACACGAAGCTGCCCGAAAATCGCAAAATTGAACGCTGGGACAGCCATCGTAAACGTGAACAAACTCTACGGTCGTGGCAGCAAACGAAACAATGTGCCACGTGCGTGTTGGTTTTTTTACTGCATTGTCCACTTGGAAATACGCACCTAGGCTCGCCAAAAAGCTGAATTATTATCCTCGGGCGTACGCATTTGGGTTACGACTTCGTACGCTCGAACGATCACTCGCTGCATCCGCGAACTAAACAGGCAGCTGACGCACGCCTCCTTGAAAACGATGCATGGTAACCTGCCGCGACGCTGACGGCTTGATAAGCTCACTTCTTTTTAGCGCATGTAACAGTCACTGCACAACACGATGCGAAATCACGCGAAAGTGATCGTGTCCCCAAAAAATATACACGTCGCCAACAGACGTTGACCAACTTGCGTTTTTGTCTAAAGTTTATACATCCCCGCAGGCGCGCCTGTGAAAGCAGGCGTTGGTGTGTAGCGACACCACCGACCAGAGATAAGGGGTGGGGTTGGACTCCCTCCCACGTTTAGCCGTGCATGGCTTTGCCGTGTCTGGGGAAAGGGGGATCCTGGGGGTTGAGCTGACGCTGAGTGCTTGGACTTTCAAGGCCCCTCGGCAGAGGCAACACGCCGCTTTGGCCCTGGCTTCACGTAGACGGCACCTCTGAGCTGACCCACCCATGGGGTATCGGCAGCCGCCTTTTTCTATCTCTCTCTCCCTACATCTTCGTCTTTATCTTTCACCTTTTTTTTTGTCCAGTCATTTACTCTCTTCTGTTTACTTCCCTTATTGTAGCGTTGTACGGCTGGCATCTGCAGGTTTTAGCAACCGCAAACTTGTAGCGTCCCCTCGTTGGGCTCTGTGGTGGGTGGCCGCCAACGCTTCTGAAAAAAATTAAACGGGCATGCATACAGCTTTTCACTCATTAAGTGATTGTAGTGCCTTAAAGCGCGTACGCATCAAAGACTTAAGTTTTTTCAACCCATGAAATGAAAACTATCCCATTTTTATGTTATACATAGTGAGATAAGTGGCCAGTAAGTCAGAACTGTATCCCCCTTTGTAGTAGCCCAGTGTCTTACAGAAGCTCTTGGGGCCGGGAAAAAGTCACCAAAATGGCCAGCGGAAACCTCCTCCTCGAAGTTGGAGAAAAAGAACAGTTTGAGAAGCTACAGAATCTTTCAACTTTTGGTGGCACTGTGATCACTGTAACACCACACAGATCAATAAGCACAACTCGCGGAGTGGTATCGTACACTGATTTGCTTAGCCTGACCAAAGCAGAACTTCTGGAAGGTTGGAAGAGTCAGAATGTGACCAATGTACAGAGGATTATCACCAGAAGAGAAAACAAGCAAACACCAACAAAACAACTTATACTCACGTTCGCCTCCAGTAATCTGCCAGAAACTATTCAAAATGGATACAAGAAGACTTCGATCAGACCATACATACCTAAACCATGTCGCTGTTTTAAATGCCAGAGGTATAGCCACGGCTCACAAAGCTGTCGCGGTCGCCAAACTTGTGCACAACATTGAGTGTCAGGCCACAATTCTCACAACTGCGAAGAACCATCACACTATGTGAACTGTGGCGGAAATCATGCCGCATACTCACAGTCTTGTTCATTTTGGAAAGAAGAAAAAAATAATCACATTGAAAATTAAAGAAAACATCACAGTCTAAGAAGTGAGACGAAGAGTGTCGCCATTTTACGGCACTACAAATGCTCATGCAGCTGCTTCAGGAGGCAACACGCACCAGCCCTCGCAACTCCTTCGGCCAGCGCAGAGCGAGTGGCTGGCTGTGGCGCCTGCCCTTAAGGCGGCAGCAGTTCAGTCTATTCTACCTCCTAGCGAATTGAGACCAGAGACTCCAGGGTCCTTTGGTCTGAAGGCTTCACCTCACCAGGTGAGGCCTAAAATCCACACCACCAACTCGCATGTGCGGGCATCCAGTGCCTCTGAAGAGGCAATGAATACAACGGTACCCTTGGGGACGAAAGAGCGGCGCGGCTCCTTGGAGCGCGCCAAGAAAAATGAAACACCAATAACGGGGCCGGATGACCGTCCTGCCACCTATTTTAACAAGTTCACTCTAACACAGGATAGTCTTTGTACACACAGCAGCATCTTTTTTTAATATGCAGACAGAAATATTACAGTGTAACACCCGAGGCCTTCTTCGAAACCTCATTGACTTACAAGAACTCCTCTATAAACACAATCTTACAGTGCTGTGTGTACAAGAGACACACTTAAAACGAACAAACACATTTTTACGTAACCTCGTAATCTTCCAAAAAGATAGAACTGATGTCATGCCACCAGCCGGTGATGTAGTGGTTATAGTTAGTCAAGGGATAGCATGTACACAATTACCCCTTCAAACTTCCCTCAACGCAGTGGCTGTCCGAACAGTTACTCTAAACAAACTCGTCACCATCTGCTCTTTGTACATGCCTCGACACCACCGTCGTGAAAAACGTGAATTCCAGTCTTTAATTAACGTACTACCTGAACCTTATCTGGTCATTGGGGACCTGAACGCACGTGGCGGTCTGTGGGGTGATTCTCGCTGTGATGCACGCGGTCATCTCATTGAACAGTTCCTCATTTCGACAGGTGCTTGTCTGTTGAATAGAAAAGCGGCAACATATTATAACCTTGCCAACAAAACTTACTCTTCTATAGACGTCAGTATCGCATCTCCTTCACTTTTACCATTACTCCAATGGAAAGTCATAAATATACCATACAGAAGTGGCCAATTTCCTTTAGTTTTGAGTACACCAACATTAAATGAATGTCCTCCACGTGTTCCGAATTGGCTGGTAAACAAAGCCGACTGGCAATGATTTCATTAGTTACTCACTTAGGTTAGATTTACATATGTGGGTTAGGCATTATTGAAGCTGTGCAGTACTTCATGGCTTTCCTTACTGATTCAGCAGCCAAGTGCATCCCACAAACATCTGGACTGCCCGGCAAGCGTCGCGTCCCATGGTGAAACACTGAGTGTCGTAATGCGCGAAAGGAGCAGAAAAGGGCATGCAGGTTGCTTCAGAACTCGCCGACAGCAGAAAATAAAATCTCAAGGCTGGAGAATGCGTGGGCAGGCCAGGAGGGAAAGTTGGCACAAGTTTTTAACAGGGATCAACTCGTATTTACAGGAGGCTAAAGTCTGGAACATGGTTGGTAGGGTAGCGGAAAGACAAGTACACTCACTCCCACTCGTAAACACATGTCGACAGCTTGGAAGATCAGGCGAACTTTGTCGGTGCGCATTTCGAACGGGTGTCCAGGTCGTCAAGCTATACTGACTCTTTTCAAAAGGGTAAAACAAGAATTGAGAAGCAGAAACTAAACCACAAATGTACAAAACACGAAGCATACAACCAGGCTTTCGGCTTGGCTGAGTTCCAGTCATCACTAAACTCCTGCCGTGTTTCCGCCCCAGGTTATGATCGAGTGGTGTACGATATGTTGAAAACCCTGCCCCTCGAAACGCAAAAAACCTTACTTTGTTTGTACAATGTCATCTGGTTTTCTGGCGCTATTCCTACTTCCTGGTAAGAGGCTATTATTATTCCCATTGTGAAAGACGACTAAAACCCTTCTTCAGTTTCGCGTTAGAGGCCTATTGCACTTACAGGCTGCTTGTGCAAACTTTTCGAAAAAATGACAAACTGCCGACTTTTACAATTCCTTGGAACAAACACTACGCTGGACCCATTTCTGTGCGGATTTGAAAAGGGTAGGTCCACCACCGACCACCTTGTTTGTATTAAGGCACAGATCAGAGATCCTTTCGTCCACAAGCAATACTTTCTTTCTGTGTTCTTTGACATCGAAAAGGCATAGGATACAACATGGCGCTTTAGAATATTAAGAGAGCTGTCCCACGTTGGCGTGCGTGGCAGAATGTTTACTACAATCGAAAGTTACTTGTCAAACCGTACAATCCGCGTTCGAGTAGACAGTGTTCTTTTTAAACATTTGGCCAAGAAACAGGCATGCCGCAAGGTGGTGTACTTAATTGCGCACCTTTCTTCAAATAAAATGAATTCTTTGCGCTTGTCCATTCTTCACAATATGTTTTATTGTACATATGTCGACGACGTCCAGCTTGGTTTGAAATCTTGCAATATAGCCATGTGTGAATGGCAGGTTAGGCTTGGTTTGATCAAAGTATCCCATTGGGCAGAAGAAAACGGGTTCCGACTGAATGCACAGAAAAGCACTTGTGTCTTGCTCTCTGGAAAAAGGGGCATTCACTCGGAACCCGATATTCAGCTGCATGGGCAACGTCTTTCTGGTAATACTGAACAGAAACTATTTGGCCTAATCTTGGACACCTAGCTACACTTCATGCCACACATCAAATGTTTAAAAAACAAGTGAAAATTGATGAAAATTTTAAACGTGTTCTCACGTGTACGTGGGGAAGTGACAAGAAGTGTTTAATGAATTTGTATAAAAGCCTCGTACGTACCCGTCTAGACTATGGGGCAATAGCATATCAGTCTGCGACACCTACTGCCCTTGAAAAGTTTGACCGTGTTCATCATCTAGGCATCCGTCTCTCCACGGGTGCTCTTCGCACTTGCCCCGTGGAAAGCGTGTACATGGAATCGAACGAATGGTCGCTCCACCTAAAGAAATGGTACATGTCTTAAATATTATCTTAATGTAAATCCAGACGAGAATCACCCATCACATTCCACAATTATTGACATGTCAAGCCTTGCTGCTTTTTAGAAACGGCCTTCAATGAGACCACTCTACTCACTCTGTGTGAGGGGCCTACCGAAGGAAACTGGTGCGCCACTTGAACACCGTTCAATGGCTCCCCCAGTATGCCTGCCACCGTGGCAGCAGCAGGCGACAGATCATGACGTGTCTTTCTTAGAGGTTACGAAGCACGTGTCAATCGCACATAATCAGACATACTTCTTAGAACTACAACATAAATACGCATGTCTTGAGTTCTTTACGCATGCTTCAAAGTCTAACACTTCTGTCTAGTAGGTAGCCGTCGGCCGATCCTTTTCGGAAGCTGGCGTTCTGCCCACTGATACAAGCATTTTCACCAGCGAAGCCTATGCGATACTTGCGGCAGGTAAACATCTTAAACAAATAAAACTAGAAAAGGCAATAACATACACAGATTCTCAAAGTGTATGAAAAGCTCTAAAAACACCTAAAAATAACAAAACCCCTGTCCTTGTCTCACTTTATTCACTCCTATGCACAGTGTACTCATCCGATCAGCATGTTGTAGTCTGCTGGGTGCCAGGACACTGCGAAACACAAGGCAACGTTCTGGTGGACCAGCTCACTGGATACGCCAACAAAATGGCTAGAAATACATTGATACCAGTTCCTGCATTCGACTTGAAAACTTTTCTAAACCGAAAGCTCCGGGATTATTGGCAGAGCACATGGGACACACACACAGGTTATAAATTGCATGTCATCAAGCCGCGACTCGGTCATTGGCCGCCAGTATTCAAATCCCGCCACACATAACTAATACGTACAAGGGGAACAACAGAAAATACATACACTACACATTCATTTCTTTTGTCTGGTGACGATCCTTCATTGTGTGAAGGATCGTACTACACATTCTGGTTCAGTGTAAAGAGTTAGACACTCTAAGAAGGCAACACTTTCCACTACCCTACCTACCGCAGATACCACTTCACCCTGCAATGTTCATCGGTAGGGAGCCACTTTTTACTTATAAATCATTGTTAGATTTTTTAAGAGAAGTTCACACTTTTCATACCACATACCCGGGCATTCCGTAGCACGACCTCTCTAGAGAGGTCTCCGCTGCGGTGGCTACACTCAACAAAGCACATGCCTCACGACCCTTGGATGCAAGCATGTGAACGAGTGAGACACTTGTGCTAATGCCATACATGTCCACCATCGTTTTTATTATCGCAAACTTTTGTCATCCATCAACACCACACATCTTTCACGGCATAGCCATAAACTTATTACTTCTACGTTTTTACCCGTCTTAGTGCTAGTGCTAGGAATTTTATGGCCCTTATAGAGCCGCTTATCAGAGTCGCTCATATCTCTAGTAAAATGAACTGGCGCTCTTTGGACAAGAAACGGCTCTTGTACCACAAAACATCAAACATCAGCAAAGTTTAGACATTCGCGGGTATCGGTACCACGAGTGCGCGTCGTATATAAAATGAATATTTGCATGACACGTTTTCGACCCATTCTAGAACAAGCCTTGGCCTATTCAGTCCTAAGTGGCACTCAACAAACGGGATGTTATCAGCTTTGATTTGACTTATTAGGTCATACTACATACCGCGCGACATTATTACGACGATGGGAAAAAAAGACAAAGCCAACGATAAAATGGGCAACGAAAGGATGAATACTTTTCTGAGTCGATTCTTTGTTATTTTAAATGCAAACCATTTCTTAGTTCAGTAACTTTGACCATATCTATCTATCTATTTATCTATCTATCTATCTATCTATATATCTATCTAGCCGACAACATTTCGCCCTCCTGGCAGTTTAGATAATGGTATCGATAGCAAACTTGGTATGGCATAACATGACTGTACTCAGCACGTATTTGACTAGCCATAACACGAAAATCATGATTTCGATGTCATGAATGTCATGATTAACAATTCATGGTCCTGCACCTCTTGCGGTGGTTTTGTTCACATAATGTTGCAAAGCAAATATAGTATGACATAATTGCGCAGCGAACACAAGCGACAGACCCTAACAAAAAATCATGACATGCGTGCATTGTAACAACATGAGTACGTGCCAAGAACATCATGGGCTTGCGTCTGTTTCACTAGCATCACATACACCAAATTAGGTATTACAGTACGTAAATGAATGAAGAAGGTATGTGACTGGTGGAAACATGATAATCATGAGATACGTGTAATGTAACAACAAAACTACATGCCATGCTAATGATGCGCTGGCGGCCATTTGGCGGGCTTCATTTATACCAAATTTAGTGTTACGAGCCGTGAATAGATCACGAAGATATGATACTGGTGAAAAAGTGATAAACCTGAGATGCGTGTCATGTAACAACCTCACTACATGATACGCTCTTGATGCACTCGCGGTTATTTCGCTAGCTTCACATGTACCAATTCAGTATTACGCGACGAAACTGGACGGCATGGGTAAATGACGCACACATACATGATAATGACGACAAACGTGTATGTAACGACATGACTACATGCCACACTCAGGATGAGCTCGCGGACATTTTGCTAGATTCACACATGACAAATTTGGTATCACGTGGCGTCAATGAATGTCGACGGTATGTGAATGGTGTAAACATGATAATCTTGAAATTTGTGTCATGTGAGAACATGACTACATACCGCAGTCAAGGCGCCAATACATTTCGACGTGACGTGGTGCCCATGCTCACCGGCGCTCATTTCGACGCGTCACACCGGCGTTGCGACGTCAAGTGCCGGTCGTTCAGGCGCGCGCCTGCAGGCACTCGCTAACACACGCCGCGCTGCGTTGCTTCGATGCATGCGCAATACAGTGCGTCAGGCGTGCCTCCACCACAAGAGAGGGAGACGCAGTGTTTTCTGGATAATGCGAAGGCTCAAAATGCGGCATGTCGCATTTCGCACTGGTTGCCATCGGGCCGTGCCGTGCGCCTGGCGTCAGGCTATAGAGTGCTTGCGTTTTGCTAACGTAGCGTCGTACTGTGCCCAGCGTGCGCACGCGTCAACGCTAGATTCGCTGGGTATTGGGCCCTTCATGATGCGCTCGCGGCCGTTTTGCTAGCTCCGCATGTACCGAATTTGGTGTTAAGTGACGTCAATGAATGACAAAAGTATATAACTGGAGCAAACATGATAACCTAGACACACGTGTCTTGTAAGGACATGACAACAAACCGCGCTCTTAGCGTGCTTATGGTCGTTTCGCTAGCTCCACATATACTAAATTTGTTATCACGTGACTTTTATAGATGACAAAAGTAAACGACACACCCAAACGCGATAATCAAGACAAGAAAGTCATGTACAGATTCTTTACATCCACCTCGTAACGTTGTGCTGATTTTAAAAGAATATATCAACCTTTCTCATTCGTGCTTCGCATATCATCGATTCCCACTATGCGTGTGATCTGCCAACTTATTTTCTCACGTCGTAACCTATATTATCATACCACATATGCTGGCCCATAGATCGAAGTGGGTCCGCACGCTATTCACGAACAGCGAGCATCATCAACAGTCGTGATCTAGGGCCTTCTATTACCATCAAAGATCAATCGAGTAGTCTGGACAGAGGTTCTAAGAGGTTCGCGTACGCAAGCATACGACGGAGTGAGCCAGTTCGATAGCAATCGTCTTCGCTAAGTGCAGAGAAAACAGGCACTGCTCCACAAACGACTACTATGAACAAAAAGTTAGCTCCAATGTTGTCTTCATGCGTGCGTACGAAGATGTGGTACATACATTTTGAGGCATGTACACGACGCAGTCAGCAGGTAACAGTTTGCCGCGTTTTCCGCAGGAGGAAGCTGCACGGGATCACATACCAAAAGCAATGAACAGTAGCTTCAAACACTTGCTGCCACTCATAGTCGCCTCACCTCACAAGGCGGAACAGGCTTTAGAACGTAACACCACACGTAATGACAAGCGAAGGCACAGTCCTCAAACGCCCCCATTGATATCCATCGAGTCTTCACAAAGATGGCGCCACGCGCACATCGTACCTTTTCGGCGTCGGCTTGCCAAAAACTAGCTCAAACCTTCCAGAAATATTCCACGACTAAATTTTCCTGAAAGCATCTGACGACCCTTGGGCTTCCCGTGGGTCTCCAGAACCATCCAACCCAAGAAAAACGAACGCCAACTGGAAGTGCGCCGCAGAAGGGACAGAGCAGCCCAATAAAAAAAAAACATCGCAGGTCCCCCGTACAGGGGGAATCTATGATATGCAAAGCACGAATGAGAAAGGTTGATATGTAACTTTAAAATCAGCAAAACGTTACGAGGTGGACGTAAATAATGCCTACATGACTTCCGTGTCACGATTATTATGTTTGGATGTGTCGTTTACCTTTGTCATCAATTTGCGTCACGTGATACCAAATTTTTGTATATGTGGAGCTAGAGAAACGACCACGATCACAGCTATAAGCGTGATATGTTGTCATGTTCTTACATGACACGCGTGTCAGGACTATCATGTTTGCATCAGTCATATACTGCTGCGCATTGTGAGCTGCTTGAAAGTTCGGCCACGCCGAATGACGTCGGACACCGAGCTCAGCTGCTCTTTTTCGATGAGAAAATTACAGAAATCGTCGGCTATGCATTTCAGCAAATGTCCTACTTTGTCTTCTTCTGAGCTCTGAGGCATTGACCACCTTGCAGAGCTTTAGCACATCCTCTATATATGTGGTGCATGTCTCACCTGGAACCTGTGCGCGTTGAGACAATGTTTGCTCAACCTGCTTTCTTTTTGCGCTCGAGTCGCTGAAACACACTTTCAGTTCTGCAACAAAAACGTCCCACGTCGTCAATGTCTACGCGAGTTTTTGTACCACACCAGCGAACTATACGTACTGCAAAACACCAGCATTGCTGAGCTGAGCGGCGGCATGCCGAGCCGTTGGACTTGATGTCTCGCTAGTACTGAACGAGGCACGCGTCGACATCTTCTCCCAATTTTCCTCAGGAGGTTGGTGGGGCTCGGTAGTGTGGCAAGGAACTCATTGGAGTTGGCCTGGAAAAGTTAGATGCCTAATCTTGGGCCATTGCAATGGGCACAGGCGGGAGTCCGGCAAGGCTAGCGGCTGCGTCGAAGTCCTGGTAGTGAAGCTCCCGTTGTTAGCTTTGTCATATCCCGCATCTCAACAATCAGTTACGCACAAAGAGCACCAGGACGTATATGGCTAAAGGGGCCATTTATTTTGGTCGCGAAGAGAAGCGCTGAAGCAGCCAAAAGGTTGAGGATCACAGCGTTGTCGTCTTCCCTCTTGCTCCAGCTTGTTGCGGCCAGCACGTTCACCCATCTTCGTTTTCTTTCCAGGCCTGCGCAACAATACTTTCGTGATCTGATGACATCACGTAACTTGAAACTCTGTATATGTGAAGCAAGCAAAACCGCCGTGATTCTATCATTAAGGGCACAATATACTCCAATGTAGCGTTGACGCGTGCGCACGCTGGGCACAGCGACGCTACGTTAGCGAAACGCTAGCACTGTATAGTATCACGTTAGGCGCTTCCGGCGCGACCAGTGTCCGTCGGCGTGGACCGGCGGCACACGGTGCGAAATGCGACATGCATCATTTCGCGCTGATGCGTTACCCAGCAGACAACACTGCATCGCCCTTTTTTCGTGACGGAGGGACGCCGGACGCGCTGAAATGCGCATGCGTCAAAGCAACGCTGCACGGCGTGTGCCAGCGAGTATATATATATATATATATATATATATATATATATATATATATATATATATGGCAAGACTGCGCCTGGTCTGGCAACGCTGGCGTAACGAGACGAAATGAACGCCGGTGAGCACGCTCACCACGTCACGTCGAAATGTATTGGCGCCTTGACAGTGGCATGTAGTCATGTTCTCGCATGACACGCATCACATTATTATCATATCTGCACCAGTCACATACCTTCGTCATTCATTCACGTTACGTAAACTCAAATTTGGTACATGTGAAGCTAGCGAAACGGCCGCGAGCGCATCATGAACGTAACATGTAGTCACGTTGTTACATGACACGCATGTGATGATTATATCCCTATTGCGAAAATCAGCGCAAATGGATACCAGCGTCTAGCGCCATGCCGAATTATGGGCCCATAATGGCGCTGGTGCCAGCGCCTTCCTGCGCAGGTACTGGGATGCTGGAGCGGCAGCGTCTCAGTACTCTGCGCAAAATGACTTCACAGAGTTAAAACGGGGGAGCCCATTCGCCCAAATAAAAGATTGACAGATCCCATGTACAGTGGGAATTGATGATATGTGAAGCACGAATGAGAAATGTTGATATGTCCCTTGAAAATCAGCAAAAAGTTACAAAATGAAAGTAAATGACGCCGTACATGAATTCCGCGTCATTATTATCATGTTTGCATATTGTCACGGGGTCGTGACGTGGCCGAAGACAGGAGACTTCTTGTTGGAATTTAACTGTTTATTTGGGCGAACCTGTGCCCGGTAAACAGAAAGTCCAATTACAGCAGCAGTCTCGCACAGATAGCAGTCTCAAACTGATAGCGGCGAACGGAGCGTCGGCCTTCGATCAACAACTGACAAGTGGCGAAGCGCGTCGGCATTTATACTCCCGCCGTCGAATGTTCTAGTGCTATCGCTGGCGGCAGCGTGCGTTCCAGAACAATCTGTACCATTCGCACAGTGGGCGTGATCTTATCGAAATGATCTACTACAGTCCGGAACCCTCTAGAAAACTGCAGGCGCGGTTTGCGCTGAGAATCGTGTGGTGTTTTGGGACGATAACAAAAACTTGGGAAATGGAACGTGGCATTGCCCCCCTCTGAAAAAGGCATCGTCTCGATGCTCTAACAAAGACGAAGGCACAACAATAATGCAAGAAAGTACAATGAACAAACCACGATACAACAATATTACAAAAAAACACTGTTTCAGTTTGTTAACGCGCATGAAACGGCTTGAGGCGTGCGACATGGACGACGTCAGGTCGCGATCGGCGTCGTTGAGAGTTCGTGATGCCGTCGGGGACAACCTCGTAATCAAGTGGGCCGAGACGTCGAACCACCTTGTACGGTCCGAAGTACCGTCGCAGAAGCTTTTCACTTAGTCCACGTCGGCGTATCGGCGTCCACACCCAAACACGTTCACCGGGCTGGTATTCCACGAAGCGTCGTCGAAGGTTGTAACGGTGGCTGTCGGTCGTCTGTTGATTCTTGATACGGAGCCGCGCAAGTTGTCGGGCTTCTTCGGCGCGATGAAGGTACTCGCTCACATCGAGGTTTTCTTCGTCGGTGACGTTGGGTAACATGGCATCGAGCGTCGTTGCCGGGCTCCTTCCGTAGACCAATTTGTATGGAGATATCTGCGTCGTCTCCTGCACCGCCTTGTTGTATGCGAAGGTCACATACGGAAGAATGGCATCCCACGTCTTGTGTTCGACATCGACGTACATTGACAGCATGTCGGCGATCGTCTTGTTAAGCCGCTCGGTGAGGCCGTTGGTCTGTGGGTGGTACGCTGTCGTCCGGCGGTGGTTTGTTTAGCTGTATGCCAAGATCGCTTGAGTTAAGTCGGCAGTGAATGCCGTTCCTCTGTCGGTGATAAGGACCTCCGGGGCGCCGTGACGTAGGACGATATTTTCGACGAAGAACTTAGCTACCTCGGATGCACTGCCTTTTGGCAGGGCTTTTGTCTCGGCGTAGCGGGTGAGGTAGTCGGTGGCTACCACGATCCACTTGTTTCCGAAAGTCGACGTCGGGAACGGCCCCAATAGGTCCATACCAATCTGCTGGAAAGGTCGGCAAGGTGGATCAATTGGCTGCAGAAGTCCCGCTGGCCTTGTCGGCGGTGTCTTGCGTCGCTGACAGTCCCGGCATGTCCTCACATAACGAGTGACGTCGGTTGTAAGACGCGGCCAGTAGTACCTTTCTTGTATCCTCGCGAGCGTGCGAGAAACACCGAGGTGCCCTGCCGTCGGATCGTCGTGCAGAGCCTGCAGGAGTTCTGGTCGCAGTGCTGAAGGCACCACAAGGAGGTACTTGGCTCGAAGCGGTGAAAAGTTTTTCTTTTGTAGAAGACCGTTTCGTAGAAAAAACGACGCAAGTGCGCGCTTGAATACCTTCGGGACTTCGGCGGTCCTGCCTTCGGGGTATTCTATTAGGGCCTTAAGTTCCGGGTCGGCCCGCTGTCGTTCAGCGAAGTCGTCGGTAGTTATCGTTCCCAAGAAGTAGTCGTCATCCGGGTCGTCGGGTGGTGGTTGGTCGACAGGCGCACGAGAGAGAGAGTCGGCGTCGGAGTGTTTTTTGCCGGACTTGTAAATGACAGTAATGTCATATTCTTGAAGTCTCAGGCTCCATCGTGCGAGGCGACCTGAAGGGTCCTTCAAAGTGGCTAGCCAACACAAGGCGTGGTGGTCGCTCACAACTTTGAAGGGCCTGCCGTAGAGGTATGGGCGAAATTTCGACGTAGCCCAGATGATGGCGAGGCACTCCTTTTCTGTTGTGGAATAATTTGCTTCTGCTTTGGATAGCGATCGGCTGGCGTAACTAATAACCCTTTCAAGTCCGTCAGCCCTCTGCACAAGAACGGCGCCAAGACCTACGCTGCTTGCGTCAGTATGTATTTCTGTCTCGGCGAATTCGTCGAAATGTGCAAGTAACGGAGGCGTCTGGAGGCGATGTTTAAGCTCCTGGAAAGCGTGTTCCTGTGGCGATCCCACTTGAACTCCACGTCGGCCTTGGTAAGGTTAGTGAGAGGATCGGCGATGCGGGCGAAGTTTTTCACGAACCGCCTATAATAGGCGCACAGGCCCAGAAATCGGCGCACGGCTTTCTTGTCAGTGGGCGTCGGGAATTCGGCGATGGCGGCTGTTTTCCGTGGATCAGGACGAACTCCAGACTTGCTGATAACGTGCCCCAGAAACAAGAGCTCCTCATACGCGAATCTGCACTTTTCTGGCTTCAGTGTGAGTCCGGAAGTCTTGATGGCTTGAAGTACAGCTTCAAGGCGCCGAAGATGCTCGTCGAAACTCGAGGAAAACACGACGACGTCGTCCAAGTACACAAGGCAAGTCTGCCACTTCAATCCTGCCAGTACTGTATCCATAACGCGTTGAAAAGTTGCAGGCGCTGAGCAAAGGCCGAAGGGCATCACCTTAAACTCGAAGAGGCCGTCCGGTGTTATAAACGCCGTCTTCTCTCGGTCTCTTTCGTCGACTTCAATTTGCCAATAGCCAGTCTTGAGGTCCATTGACGAAAAGTACTTGGCTGTATGGAGCCGATCAAGTGCGTCGTCTATTCGTGGGAGAGGATACACGTCCTTTCTTGTGATTTTGTTCAGGCGGCGATAATCGACGCAGAAACGTAGGGTCCCATCCTTTTTCTTCACTAACACCACGGGGGATGCCCATGGGCTCTTGGACGGCTGGATAATATCATCCCGCAGCATTTCATCAACTTGTCTCTTGATGGCCTCACGTTCTCGCGTCGAAACCCTGTACGGACTCTGACGGAGTGGTCTGGCATTTTCTTCGGTTATGATGCGATGTTTCGTGATTGGGGTCTGCCGAATTTTCGATGACGACGAAAAGCAATCTTCGTATTGCAGGAGCAGGGCCTTGAGCTGTTCTTGCTTATCGTTCGGAAGTCTGGGATTGACGTCGAAAGCTATGGGAGGGGCTTGGTTCCTCTGAGCAGGTTCCGCAGAATCGGCGAGGGTGAATGCGCTGGTGGCTTCGACAATTTCTTCGATGTATGCGACCGTTGTTCCTTTGTTCACATGTTTGTACTCATTGCTGAAATTTGTGAGCATAACCGTTGCTTTGCCTCCCCGCAACTCTGCAATTCCTCTTGCGACGCAAATATTTCGGGTGACCAACAGATGCTGACTGCCTTCAACGACGCCTTCGAAGTCAGGTGATTCAGGAGCGCCGACTGAAATAATGACGCTTGAGCGAGGCGGAATGGTGACTTGTTCTTCCAGCACATTCAAGGCATGTTGTCCAGACGGCGTGCGCGGCGGTAGTGCTTCTTCTGTGGATAACGTTATCGACTTTGTTTTTAGGTTGATGACAGCACCATGGAGGCATAAGAAGTCCATGCCAAGGATGACATCTCTCGAGCAACGCTGTAGGACTACGAAGTCTGTATGATAAATACGGCCGTTAATGGTGACTCTCGCTGTGCAGAATCCTGCAGGCGTTACGAGATGACCTCCGGCTGTGCGGATTTCAGGGCCTTTCCAAGCTGTCCTAACTTTCTTTAACTTCGCGGCGAACGACCCACTGATGACAGAATAGTCGGCTCCAGTATCGACGAGAGCGGTCACACTGTGGCCGTCGATAAGAACGTCGAGGTCGCTAATTCGCCGTCTCGCATTACAGTTAGGGCGTGGCGTCGGGTCACGGCTGCGTCGGCTTGTTCCGCTGCTTCCCTGTTGCGTCGTCAGGCCACCTTCGGTAAGTGAGCTTTCGCCGTCAGGGCTTTGCCTGTTTGGCGTTGTGTTCGGAAAGCTCCGTCGCGGCGTCGTCGTCGTCGGAGGATCTTCGGTAGTTCGTCGCACAGCAACCGCACCTCCACCGGTTGCTGCCCTTAGTTTCCCGGATACGGGCTAGGAGACCGGCCCCGCGTTGGGCCAGAGTACTGTCGGTGGTGCGGTGACGTGCGGCGGCTGGGCGACGGCGAATGCGAAGGGCTTCGTGGTGTCCACCGAGTTCCTGTCAGGTAGTCGGCGATGTCACGTGGTCGTTCTCCTGGCTGTGGACGCGGTGCGTTGACGGCGAAGCCACGCAGTCCCATCTGTCGGTACTGGCAACGGCGGTATGTGTGTCCGGCCTCGCCGCAGTGGTAGCAGAGCGGGCGATGGTCAGGGGTGCGCCAGACGTCAGTCTTCCTCGGTGCACTGCGCTGGGCCGCTGGCGAACGGTATGACGTCGGTGGGGGTGGTGGCGGCGGTGGCGTCTGTCGACGGAAGTGCGATGGGGTAGCGTTTTGGCGTGGACGGGGAGGAGCGTTGTGGCGCAGTGCAGCGGCGTAGCTCATAGCTTCCGGCTCGGGCAGCGGTGCGTGGGGAATTTGAAGCGATTGCCGAACTTCTTCTCGCACAATGTCGGCGATCGAATCCACTTGAGGCTGCGGCGAAGGCAACAGCTTGCGCAGCTCTTCCCGCACGATCGCTCGGATCGTTTCACGCAGGTCTCCGTAGTTACTGACTTGAGCAGCAGCGCAGTCTGCAGTCAGGCGACGATTATACTGTCTGGTGCGCATGTCCAGGGTCTTTTCAATAGTGGTCGCTTCGGCTACGAATTCTTGGACGGTTTTCGGTGGGTTTCTCATCAGCCCCGCGAAGAGCTCCTGTTTGACCCCTCGCATGAGGAAACGAACTTTCTTTTCCTCAGGCATGTCTGGGTCAGCGTGACGGAATAGGCGGGTCATCTCCTCTGTGAAAATTCCAACCTTTTCGTTTGGTAGCTGAACCCGGGTCTCGAGTAGAGCAGCGGCCCTCTCTTTGCGAGCGACGCTTGCGAACGTTTGAAGAAATGCGCCGCAGAAGACATCCCACGTTCGGAGCGTGGACTCCCGATTCTCTAGCCAGGTCCTTGCGGTGTCTTCCAGGTAGAAGTACACACGACGGAGCTTTTCTTCATTGTCCCAGTGGTTGAGGGCGGCCACACGGTCGTATGTTTCTAGCCAGGTTTCCGGGTCTTCGAACGATGACCCATGGAAAATTGGTGGTTCCCTGGGTTGATGCATGACCATCGTGGGCTGGGACGCTGCGGTTGTCATTGTCGCTGCAGTCGTGGTCATGGCTTTGGTCTTCCGCGGCTTGTCGTGTAGAAGCCCGTACTCCGGTGGTAGCCCTTGCTGTCGGCGGCTTGTTCGCTGCTCCTGGTTGGCGTCGGTGTCTTCTCCGCGACGTGGGCTGGGTTCACGGCTTGACGGGGGCGTCCGGTACATGAACGAAGCAGCACCTCCACCAAATGTCACGGGGTCGTGACGTGGCCGAAGACAGGAGACTTCTTGTTGGAATTTAACTGTTTATTTGGGCGAACCTGTGCCCGGTAAACAGAAAGTCCAATTACAGCAGCAGTCTCGCACAGATAGCAGTCTCAAACTGATAGCGGCGAACGGAGCGTCGGCCTTCGATCAACAACTGACAAGTGGCGAAGCGCGTCGGCATTTATACTCCCGCCGTCGAATGTTCTAGTGCTATCGCTGGCGGCGGCGTGCGTTCCAGAACAATCTGTACCATTCGCACAGTGGGCGTGATCTTATCGAAATGATCTACTACAGTCCGGAACCCTCTAGAAAACTGCAGGAATTGATGATATGTGAAGCACGAATGAGAAATGTTGATATGTCCCTTGAAAATCAGCAAAAAGTTACAAAATGAAAGTAAATGACGCCGTACATGAATTCCGCGTCATTATTATCATGTTTGCATATTGCGTTTATTTTCTTCATCTATTTACGTCACGTAATACCAAATTTAGTATATACGGAGCTAGCCAAACGACCGCGAGCACGCTATGAGCGGAGTATGTTGTCATGTTCTTACACGACACACATGTCAGGATTATCATGTTTGCACCAGTCCTTCATCATATACCTTCGTCATTCATTGACGTCACGTAACACCACACTTGGTATATGTGGAGCTAGCAAAACGGCCACGAGCGCATCATGAAGAACCCAATACACTCCTATGTAGCGTTGACGCGCGTGGACGCTGGGCACAGCGACGCTACGTTAGCAAAACGCAAGCACTCTATAGCCTGACGCCAGGCGCGACTAGCGTCCGTCGGCGCAGCCCGACGGCAACCGATGCGAAATGCGACATGCTGAATTTCGCACTGATGCGTTATTCAGACAACACTGCGTCTCTCTCTTTTCGTGACGGAGGGACGCCAGAAGCGCGAAAACGCGCATGCGTCAAAGCAACGCAGCGCGGTGCGCATCTGCGAGTATATGGCAGCACCGGCGCCAGGCCCGGCAACGCCGGTGTAACGCGACGACTTGAACGCCGGCGAGCACGCTTACTGGATCATGTCGAAACGTATTGACACCTTGACTGTGGCATGTAGTCATGTTCTCACATGACTCGCATCTCATGGTTATCATGTTCGCACTAACCAACCTACCTTCGTCATCTATTATTGTCACGTAATACCAAATTTGACATATACGAAGCTAGTGAAACGGTGGTAAGTGCATCATCAGTGTGGCATTTAGTCATGTTGTTACATGACACACTCGTCCTGATTATGTTTAGATGTGTCATTTACCTATGTCGTCCATTCGCGTCACGTAACACCGAGTTTGGTACATATGAAGCTAGTGAAACGGCAGCGAGCACATCATCAGCATAGCATGTAGTCATGTTGTTACATAACATACATCTCATGATTATTATATTTGCACCAGTATCATACCTTCGTCATCCATCCACGTCTTGTAATACCAAATTTGGTATAAGTGAACCAATTGCGAAACGGCCGCCAGCATATCATGAGCGTGGCATGTAGTCATGTTGTTCCATGACACGAATCTCTTGATTATCATGTTTGCACCAGTCACATACTTTTAGTAATCCATTCACGTACAGTAATACAAATTTGGTAAATAACACGCTAGCGAAACGGCCGCGGGTGTGTTATGAACGTGGCATGTAGTCATGTTGTTGCATGACACGCATGCCATGATTTTTATGTTAGCGACTGTCACTTGTGTTCGCCATGCGATCATGTCATACCATACCAGTTTTGCAACATGCCATCTAAACGAAACCACCCCAAGAGCTGCAGGACCATGAAATGTAAATCATGTTATACATGACATGATTTCCATGTTATGACTAGTCAAATATGTTCTTCATACAGTCATGTTATGCCATACTATGTTTGGTATGGATGCCCTTATCGAAACAGCCACGAGAGCTAGAATTCGTAAGCGGATAGATAGATAGATAGATAGATAGATAGATAGATAGATAGATAGATAGATAGATAGATAGATAGATAGATAGATAGATAGATAGATAGATACGCTCAAAGTCACCGAAGTTCACTAAGAAATGCTTCGCATTTAAAAACGAGCCTGCTCTGGCTGGCTCTGGCAGCCCGCGGGTAGCCAGAAGTGGAAAATTGAAGAGCCCCACTGATGAGCTAAGAGCAGCGAACGCATGAAAGTCGTCCCTCAGGGCTGTTTGCATCCTTCGTAAGGCCCTTTGGGCACGCCTGACTGACAGACGGATTAGGAAGAGTTGTTGACCGTCGTCGAGGCTGCTTGCTTTGTCGGCAAGGTGCCCTGGGTGATGAGCCAAGCGTCTGTAAACCATCTGCGGGTGCATTTCCCACGTTCTCCGTGCTGCTCTAATGCCACCAGTTGCACAAACCGCGGTCGTACCGGCGCACCAACTCATCACTGCAATGGACTACGGAGTTGATCTTCATGTAGGACGCAACGTCTTCATGCAGTGCTTTGTCGTGCGCAGTGTGCAGTGTTTTCTCTCTCTCCATGGGACGAACTGGTTGTGCCTCTTTCGTATTTCCTGGGTCGGAAAAGAGGTGGCGTTTTACATTCTCCTTTAGGAGGCGGACGTGAAGATGGCAATTTTTAATAAATTGTCCTGGCTTCCATTACTTCTTGCTGCGGAGAATCGTGGAAAGGCCGGGACATAAAACTTCAGCGCTCAGACACTCCCGACAAGCTCCAGAAGCTCTTATCAAACTTCCACCAAGAGCTTACATGATGCTACCACTATCAGGCAGCAATGCTGCCATCAAAATGTAAATACTGTGATTGAATGAAGGAAAATCGAGAAGAAAAAGAACGCAAGGAAGGTTAACCAGCCTACAGGCAGCCGGTTTGCTCACCTGCGCATGGGAGGGGGATGGGGGATTATAAAGATAGAGAGAAGAGAGGGAAGAGAGATAAACACAGCACAATCAGCAGCACACGCGCGCACACTCAGTCATAGTCCAGTTTTTCGCGGTGCGTGACATTGCTGTTATGGCCGCTTGTTCAAGTCCGTGTCGTGTAGGAATTTCAACGGAGCTTTTGTCGCCTTTTGTTGCATTGTCGTTTCTTGGGCACTTGACAGAATAGTGTCCATGCACGCAAGAACGGACGCCAGTGACTGTCTCTGGAAGTCGTACAATGGACAATCGCACAGGACGTGGTGTAGGGTCTCTCCGCAATGACAGGCATCACAGAGAGCGTTTTCGGCCATTCCTATGACAAACGAATAAGATTTTGTAAATGCCGCTCCTAGCCATAAGTGATGAAGATGTGTGACTTCTCTTCGGTCGAGCCCAGTGGGCATGCGGAGAGTTATTAAAGAGGACAGGTGGTGTTGCCGATTTGTCTCGTTGCTTGGTGGGCACCACGGGGAAAACGTCGTTTCACGCGCAAGTCGTCGAAGGTTACTGGCTGCATCGGTTCGCGAAAGTGGTATGGCTTCTTATCGTGTTCTTTCAAGAGCTGCCCGCGCGGCAGTATCAGCATGTTCGTTCCCTATGACGCCGCAGTGACTTGGCAGCCCCTGAAATGTGATTTGATGCCTTTTCTAGTGTGAAATGTGGAGAAGGCATTGAATTTAGAAAACAAGCTGTTCGTACGCCCCGCGACGCAGTGCTGAGAGCACAGATTGAAGGGTAGCCCTTGAGTCGCTGAAAATCTACCATTGTTGCAGTGGTTTGGACAACACAAAGTGCAGCGTGAAAAGCAGCTAGTTCTGCTGCTGTAGATGCCGTGGAGGGGTCAGTTCTATGATTGAAAGTTACTGTTAACCACTCCAGGCTCCCCTTTTCGACATCTCCGTAAGACTTTCTCTGGCTCCGGTTTTCTCGGCAGACAACCGACTACGTCAGGACACTATAGTGAAATAACAATTTACCTCCGATTGAAGCTCAATGTATGACAACATCTAAAATGACAATATTATCAGCAGCAATATCCTACTTATCGAAAATTTAGGCCAAATGCACACTATTACATGCGCCGCAGTAGGTCTTTCTCAACATTATCCCAATGACACAAGACGAACAGCGCACAATTAATCCCTGGTAGTCGGTCTAGCTGCACAAAATAAAGAATCTTCTGTGCATCAAGGACAAAATAAAAAGATCCTTCTTCGTTTTTGTATGATTCATAGAAAAAAGAATCTCCGAAAGTTACTATGGCAAATGGCACCACTGGTTTAAAAAATCAGAGTAGCTGGGGGTGTGACAACAGCGCTTATCTTGGTGTGCTCCGCTTCGACTCTGCCAGTTATACCGGCGTGTAAGCCTCAAAACTTGACGCGTATATTTCTGCTTGACTTGCTGCCCCATGACACGATGATCAGAACTATCGAATATGAAATTTTCAGGCAAGCTTAGAACAATGAACTTTATTATGTGCCCTGCGTTTAGGTTGGAGAGGCCCTCAGCTTCGGAGTAACGGTTTCTTGCCCTTGGTGGCCAACCCGGTTGCTGGGAAGCCCATTGCTGGAGTTACAAATGAAAGCTGATCAATAGAATTTGAATATTTAAAGCTGACTAGCAGGTGCCCACATTCTGTTACGTGGGTGTGATTTTATTTCTAAACTGTTGTATCACAGCCGTCATCGCCTACAATTAACACACTGCCTCAAATTTATCAGCGCAACCCATGTAACTGTATATTCTTAGGGGCATAAATAACAGCGAGATAAATACAATCTTGAGTCGGAATGACTATTTTTTTCGCGTTGACACAGGCTTTCAGATTCCTGTTCACAAACTGCAGTTTTCTCCTACCTGTGTTTCTCTCGCCAAGTATGTCATGTACTTTTAGTACAGCAGAAGTCCAATGTTCACTTTGAAATGTGACAGGGTAATATTGTGCATCACGCATAATAGTGGAATGTGTGTTTAACTGCTTCAGCTTCTTTTATGAGTGCTATCTTAGTAGCACTTTTGAGTGCTTTTTGAGTGCTACTTTTCATTGCTACTTTTGAGTGCTACTGTTAACCTAAATAAACACAATCGATTCTGTTTTTAGTTCCCCGCTTCACAGAATACTCTTTACCTTGTGGGTTACTCCAGGCCTCTCAACAAGTCAGAGTACTCATGTGTAGCGTCTAAATACGATACAATTGGGGGAGGATTTATCCACCGCACTTTGCTTCTGAAAAGGGCACCGGTAAGTAGCGCTATAGAACCTTCCAAGTACTAAATGCTGATTGTGAGCATCTATTTCACGAGAAACAGAGAGTAGCTGATGATGCAGGATCTTTTTTTCTCTTCTTAGCAAATAATTAACAGCAGCATATTGCTCGCACATTGAAGGCTTGCCAGGCTCATCAAGTTGAGTGGCGTCAGTAGTGTAGCTCACGACAAGACTGAGATTGGTGCACACATTAGAGAACACAGGCAATCTGAACCGTACTGTGCGATAAGGTATGCATCATGTGTGTCAGTCATAAACGTATTTCTCTGGGAGTCGACCAGCGTGATGAGAATACATATAAAACGTTTTTTTTTTTCATTCTTTTCAAAGTGGCTAGCCAGTACTGGAACTACACCTACTTGTTCCCCCGAGGTGACAGTTGCATAGATTTTCTTCCAGCAGCAGTTTCTCGCACTGGTGCAGGTTTCTGGTAGTACGGATGACTTCCACGGACATTGCCTTGGTTTGAATATAGAAGCAACCTTAATTTCTAATCTGTGTGTTGATAAATATTTTCTGTAACATGGGCTGGTTCACACTTTTGTGTGAACCTATCGAACAGAGGAGCTGTTTTCGTAGTGTCCAATGCATGGACGTGTTTAATTCGCCAGAGTGCGTTCAGTTACGGAAAATAGACAGTCAGTAGTGTCATGACAGCACGCTTGACCAAGTCAGCATAACGAACAAACTAGCATAGCAAACTTCGCAAATCAGAACGTGCGTATGAAGGTGTTATAAAGTTAGTACAATCTACACAAAATTACTCGGAAAGGAGAAACGGAGCCCAATGGGCGCGCGCGATGAACGCATACACCGTCGAGGAGTAACCACAGAGCATGCCTGCCGCGTGCAGCATGCATGCAGATTAACCACCCGGGAGATGCGGGCCACGCGAAAAGTGTTGTTAAGGGCACTAGCCATCCTCCTTGAATTATATGTGGAGTTTAACGTCCCAAAACCATCATATCATTAAGAGAAACGCCATAGTGGAGGGCTCCAAAACTTTAGGCCACCTGGTGTTTTTTAACGTGCACCGAAATCGGAGCACACGGGCCTACAATATTTACGCCTCCATCGGAAATGCACCCGCCGCAGCCGAGATTCGATCCCGCGGTTTGCAGGTCAACAGCCGAGTACCTTCCTTCTCTATCCTGGCTCAGTCTTCCCCTAAACTTGGCTGGTGATGGTGGGCGACAATCTAGGAATAGACGTCAGACAATGAATGAATGGATGGATGGATGGATGGATGGATGGATGGATGGATGGATGGATGGATGGATGGATGGATGGATGGATGGATGGATGGATGGATGGATGGATGGATGGATGGATGGATGGATGGATGGACGGACGGACGGACGGACGGATGGACGGACGGACGGGCGCACGGACCTTGATTGTAGCTTTTAATCAGTTATTCTCGTCATGGTTATTTCTACCCATTTAAAGTCTATGTTGCCTTCACCGTTCCTAAACACCAATGCTTTTAAAACTTTGGCACCATTATCTTCGACGATAGCATGGAGACATTTACTGAACATTAACAAATGTTCAGCCATGTCCTCCTCCTCTTCACACGCACTACATACTGTGTCTGTGCCTTCGTAATTATCTCGGCACGTCCCGGTCTGATATACTCCCGTTCTAGCCTCGAGGAGCAGAGAAATACCCCAATAATCACCGTAGGTCTTCTCCCTTAGAATGCCCTGCTTAAACGTTTCGTAGGTTTCCAGTGATGATTTTGTAAGCATTCCCATCTTCTATATGTCCCTTCTTCGCCTTCGTCTTAACAGGTGTTTCCTTTTGCCTTCGTAGTCTGCTGTTGTCTAAATACTTGCTTCACAGTTTTAGAGTTGACTTCCTTCATTTACTATCAACATTCTTGATGTACAAGTAGCTGAAAACTTTCCTAGCCAAACGCTCCTCTCCCATTTGTCTCAATGACTCCCGAAATTCTATCTAGCTGCGAGCTTCTCTGCACTGAAACAATGTCCATCCTATGTCCCCCAGTAACCCCTCGTTTGCGGTAATCTCGTGTGCTCCCAAGGCCAGTCTACGTATGACACGTTCATTGATTTCCAATCTTGCTTGAACTTCTGATTTCATGCACAAGACCGCATTGCCGAACGTCATGCCTGGGCCTATGACACCTTTCCGAATCCCTCTCACAACGTCATACTAATTGTAGTTCCACAGTGCCCTATTTTTTATTACAGCTGCATTCCTAATGCTCTTAGTCATTACGTATCTTTCGTGCTTCCTTAGACACTCAGCACCGTTACTTATCCATGTGCCCAAATATTTGTATTTATCCACTCTTTCTAGCGTGACTTCCTGTATGTTATGCTCACCATCATTCCCTATTGAAAATCCTGGGTTGGTGGATGCTGGAATCATTGGTAGATGTGGTGGAAAGAATAGTGGATATGGTGGAAACTGTAGTGGCCATAATGGCTGATGACGGCGAGAGTGGAAAAACTGGTGGCAGATCATGGTGTTGGTGGCGAGCCAAAGGTGGTGACGGTAGAAAATGGCAGCTAATGACGGCTAGAGTGGAAAAAAAGGTGGCAGATGGTGGTGGTGTTGGCGAGCCAATAATGGTGACGGTGGAAAATCCCAGCTCATGGTGGAAGCTTGGTGGATGCCGGTGGCTTGATGAAAAGCACATGACAGTATGTGAATTACTTATTTGTAGTGTTTCATTCTTGAATGCGCAGAGATATATGTTTACGGTCAAAAGTAGCCAACGCTGCTCATTATGCTTTCCAGCGCGTTTGTTTTTTATTATTCCTGTGGTGTCAACAACGCTTCAATGTTTGTGGAGCATAGAATATGCGGCCGGGAATATGTTTACCTTTCGCGCACGTATTTACATCAGTTTGACATCCGCGATGTGTTCCTTTGTTGTGATGTGTTGAAGACTAGAGTTGTCACTGTGTACATGGCAATAAATGTTTTACATCGGTGCGCAGTTGTCGACATATAAATGAGCTCCAGTTCGTAATTACCCCTTTCATTGTTAGAGCAGAACACAGCGGCCACTTGATGTCGCCACACTATAAACGCAACTCTGGTAATTATTGCACACTCTATTGTTTCAGCCGTACCTTTAAGTCAACAAAGTGTGTGCAAATATGCATAAACTTTCACTTTCGATATGCGCCCACATGAGCCCCAGCGAATTCGAATTTCACCCTTCTGTTCTACCACCATGACTTCCACCAAAGGTTAGTCATACCGACCGAGCCCGTACAAGTGTAATCGGCGCTTCTGGGCTTCAGAATACACACTTTTGACGAGTAAAAACGACAATACAGCACAGCTGCGGCCTTATTTATCCTAAGTGAATGCCGTTTTTATTGTGTACGGTGTCCGCGCAAGAAGCGATAAACATCGATGCGACGTGCTTGTAACACTTCCACCAAAGGTACGCCTACCCTCACCGACAGCTGCCAGTCGCACTCGCCGGCATTTCGCTGGCTTTTATGCGAGAACAAAGACACGTCGATTCGTATGCTTACTGAACTAATATGATAGCATAATGTTTCTGGCGCACTGCATTCGTTTTACACAAGCCGTTATGTAGGTGTTTCTAACGACAGAGCAACAGCGGTGCGCTGGCACGACTGTCGTGTGCGTCCGAAAAACATCAAAATTGATTGTGTGGGCGTATCTATCGAATGAGCATAGAAGCGTCATAAAACCTGCACTGATATCACCCTTTGGAAGGAGCGAGAAACGGATAGTAAACTCTGCAGAACCACCGATAAACTCTGCCTGCTCCTCAGTCCACTGAGTTGTTTTTTTCCTCGTGGTTAAAAATTTGTAACAAAAACATAGCGATGTTGCCATTATCGTAGTGGCAATTGTTACAGGCAGCAGTTGTTCGTGGTTAATAAATATGCAAATTTTAGTAGCAGGTGTAGATTCCGTCCCTACCGAGTAAACGACAAAAAAACTGAAGTTAAACAGTGACTTCGTGAGTTGACTACTTCTTTAACACCCATGTCGCCATCTGTCGGCGTGGCGCAGTGGTTAGTGTGTTCAGTTCGGAATTCGGTGGTGGCTGGTTCACTTAGGTTGCTTGCTACGTTCTTTTTATACAATCATTTTTATTATTCTTTAGTGGCAGCTCGCCACGGTGGTTCTGACGCTGCTTCGCGCTCTAGCATGGCCGGCTGGAGCGCGCCATCCACCATCCGCTCCACCATACGCCACCTACACCATATGCCACCAACATTTTCACCTCCATAATCCACTAAAATGGTGGAATCAACCATTCCTACGGTGAAAGTTTTTTTTCTATAGGGTTGTTATAATTAAAAATCATGACCTGCGATTTTACCCTGCTGAACTTCAAATTTAATCTATCTGCCTCATTACCACAGATGTCTATCAATCCCTGCAGAACTTCCTTGTTGTCGGCAATAATACTATCTCGTCTGCCTATATCAATGATGGTAATGACTGTTCAATGTATTTTCCTTGGCTGGTAAAATAGAGGCTGAAGCCGAGTCAACTCTCCTTTATTCCCTGGAGATACAGCATAAATAACAAAGTTGACAAGGGACATCCTTGTCGAAACCCGCGTTGTATCTCTATAGGTTCAAATACCTATTCATCCCATTTCATAACTACCTTGCTACTTTTATAGATATCCACTAGAATATTAGTTATTTCATCTTCCACATCTAGTGTGTCTAGTATTTTCCACAAGTATTCTTGAACCACACTATCGTAAGCTCCATGATATCTATCAATGCCAGCCACAGGGGCCTGTGTTATTTTTCCGCTATTTCAATACACTGCATCAATGAAAGCAGATCGTCCTCCAACCTCCTTCGTTTAAAAAACCTATTTTGTAGTTCCCCCAGCCCCCCCCCCCCTCTCATTTTCCGCCCCTGTTTGTAGTCTTTCCTCTACTATCTGCATCACGAGCCTGAAAACTGCTGATGTCACTGTTATAAGACGGTAGTTGTTTATATCGGCCTTTTCCCCCTTTCCTTTAGAGATCATGCTCATCCTACTTAGTTTCGACCTATTGAGAGCTTCACCATTCATTATCGCTTTGCTTGCTGCCTCTTTTATTGTTTGTCTAGAGCTGGTTCTATTTTATTTATTAGCATGATTGGGATGCCGTCAGGGCCTGTTTATGTGCTATTAGGAACCCTTTTTTCTTCCCTTTCGCCGCTCTTGTTGTCCCAGCGGAAGCACTGAGTTAATTGGTCCATCCTAGTCTGGTACGGTGCTTGCAGCGTTTTCGTATTTTGCAACGTTTTAAGTCAATGTTTTTCTATATTCCATTGCCTCATCCCCTTCTAGTCTGACCCCTTTAACTGAAATATAAACCTCCCTTTCATGCTTTTCTTATTACTCAGAAAATTGAGATGGTCCTAAAACTTTGCAGCTGCCTTTTTATTCTTTTTGTGTACTTCCGCCATCTATTGGGCCCCCTTTTTTCTAGTCTTGTCACTGATAAAATTGGACGCTTCCCTTCTGCTGCTCAAAAAGGTATTGCATTTTCTTTTAACATCATTTTCCGGTTAACACCTCCGTTTAGCACACCTGTCTTCCCTTAAGGCTTCTTGACGTCTTACTACGGCTCTTTTAACTTCCTCTTCCCACCAGCTCTTGGGTTTGTGTCTACTTTTCTCGGTTAATTTGACTCAACCTTAGCTAGCTCTAACTCCAACATTCAAGTTATATTTGTGTAAGTCTACTCTGTTTTAGAATCCCCGGTCATTATAATCTCAATCTCTTTGGTTGCTATTTCTACTTTGCCTTTCTGAATATATTGTTACGTAAAAATGACACGAGACCCGTCTATTTAGATTCTATATTCACACTGATGCGTATAGCATCGATCAAGACTGAGGAAAAAACGCACAACCGACAAACAACTTCCTCGTTGTCGTCTTCTGACCACTGATATGTCAGCTACGAAGCGTTACCCCACCCCCGACAGTAAAATTGCCGTCTTGGTGCACATTACCTACGGTCTTCAGTGGTCAGGTGGTAATGTTTTAGCATGCTGACGTGCACAACATCACTGGGTGTGGTTGCAGGCAGGCTTGTGGTCTCAGATGCAGAAATGATCTCATAGGTAACGTAGGTTACCTGGTGGATGATACAGTACAGACCCATGTAGCGAGACACCATCTCTGATAAGCCAACTCGACGCACTCGGCACCACAGGACACGAGAGAACCTGGTGAGAAGCGAAAGTGAACATGCCGGCTGTCGTAGATGGCTTTCTGCGTGGCTTGCGAAGTCGAAAGTCTAGAACGGGTGACCTAACGTGTGTGGTCGGCCCGAGCAATAGCGTCGCGGGCATATTCGGTTGACGGCCTTGTATTGGTTGGAAGTAGGGTGGTCGAGTGGTAACGTCGGATCACGGCCATAGAGCAAATGAAAGGGTGTATAACCAGTGGTGTCGTCACATGAATAATTGTACGCGAAGGTCACGTGAGGTAGCGCCAAGTCCCAGTCATGGTGGTCGGAGGACACATTCATCGCGAGCATGTCAATAAGGGTGCAATTTAGCCGTTCGGTAAGGCCATTTGTTTAATGATGGTAGGAAGGGGACAACTTGTGCTGCGTCGAGAAATAGCGCAGGAGATAATCGATAAAACGGGAAAAATTGTGCGGCCGCGATCCGTAAGTAATTGGCGAGTAGCGCCATCGTGTAGGATGACATCGCGGAGCAAAACGCCCGCAACGTAAGTAGTGGTGCTGGTTTGGAGCATTCGATCAAGCATACCTAGTCGCGTAGTCTATTGCAACGGCGACCCCCTTGTTGCCCAATTTTGACTCAGAAAAAGGACCGAGAACATTTCTGCCAACACGGAAGAAAGGTTCGGTTGGGATGGAGATTGGTTTGCGAAGTCCATCCGGGGGCGCCGTTGGTCGCTTCCTACAGTGGCATTTATCGCAGGAGGAAACGTAACGGTGAACGAATTGGGCAAGACAGCGCCAAAAGAAGCTGCGACGCACACGGTCGCACGTGCGAGATACACCTAGATGACCAGCAGTTGGTTCGTCGTGAAGCTCGTGCAGCACGGTTGCACGCAAATGTTTCGGCACGACAAGAAGGAGCTCAGGACCATCTGGCTTGAGGCTACGACTGTACAGCATGCCATTCAGGAGGATGTACAGGCGAAGCGACACGCCGTTCGGAGCAGATTCGAGATGATCAATTAGTTGTCGCCCAGAAGCATCACGACGTTGTTCATCGCCAATCTGAAGAAGCTGCGACAATTACATGACGCTGAGGCCAGGCTCGATGTCTGATTCGTCGGGCTGATCAACCGGGTAGCGCGATAAGCAATCAGCGTCCAGATGGAGACGTCCAGACTTATAAGCAAACGAGTAAGAATACTTGTGTAGGCGTAATGCCCAACGGCCAAGTCGTCCAGTGGGGTCCTTCAGAAAAGAAAGCAAACACAGCACGTGATGATCTGTGATGACACGAAAAGGGTGGCCATTAAAAAATGGACGGAATTTCTAAACCTCCCAGACAAGGACAAGACATTACCGTCCTGTTATAGAGTAATTGCGTTGAGACTTCGAAAGCAGACGTCTTGCATACGCGATGACACGGTCATGGCATCGCTGAATTTGTGCCAAAACTGCACCAATTCCGTGACCAATCGCATCTGTTCGCACTTCTGTAGGAGCATCGGAGTCGTAATGTGAAGAATTGGAAGGTGTTGTTAGAGTGGTGATTAGCTGATAGAAGGCGTTAGCTTTAAGAGGGTCCCAAAAAAATGAGGCATCTTGTTTGAGAAGATTGGTGAGTGGCCGTGCGAGTGCCGAAGTTTTGCACGAGCCGGCAAAAGTTGGAGCAGAGTCGCACAAAACTGCGAACATTCATGAACAGAGCGTGGCACTGGGAAGTTTGTTACAGCGCGTACTTTCGCTGGGTATGGTCATACGCCGGCAGCGTCAACAAGGTGACCCAATACGGTAATCTGACGAAGACCGAAGTGGCACTTGAAGGAACTGAGCTGCAGGCCGGCCCGTCGAAATATGGATTGAATGGTCGAAAGGCGTTCAAGGTGGGTTGTGAATGTGAGTTAGAAAATGATCACGTCGTCCAGGTCACGTCGACACAAACATGTCGACTATTTAATCCTTGTAAGAGCATGTCCATCATTATCTGGAAGGTCACTGGAGCGTTGCAGAGACTGAAGGGTATGAGCTTGAGTTGGTAAAGACCGTCAGGGGTAACGAAGGTTGTCTTTTCTCGGTCCATGTCATCTACAGCAATGTGCCAGTAGCCAGATCGGAGGTCGAGAAATGGAAAGAAGGTGGCGTGATGGAGGCAATCGAGGGCATCGTCAATGCGTGGTAGAGGGTACATGTCTTTTTTGTTAATTTTGTTGAGGTGGCAAAACTCAACGCAGAAACGCCATGAGCTGTCTTTCTTTTTTTACTAATACCACGGTAGATGCCCAAGGGCTCGATGATGGTTCGATTACGTTTTTCGTAAACATTTTGGCCACTTTTTTTAATCACATCTCGCTCGGACGCTGATACGCAGTATGGCCGACGCTGAATGGGCGCGGAGTCTCTCGTGTTGATTTTGTGAGTGAAAATTTTAGTAGGCCCAAGGGACGATTCCCGGTGTCAACAATGTCACTGTATGAGGTCGAAACCTGGCAGAAAGCGTCCACCTGGTGAGGCGAAAGCTCCGATTCAATCATGTTTCAAAAATTAGCATCGTCTGAGCTGGTGACCGTGAGATCGCGCTTCGAACAGGAGCAAATACAGTGACAGCATCGACATAATCCTCTGTTATGGCAGTTAGCTGGGCTAGAGACTTCTGACAGGGCTACACTTGAGAGGTGAAACCAAAGTTAAGGAGCGGAAGTAACACTCAGTTATCTGCTATGGTCGCGATGGTATGGGGCATAGTAGCACTGCGCGTCAGCCCAACGTCAGTAATCGGCGTAACGATATAATCACCGTCAGGAATGGGAGAGGCCGATGACAAAGACACGTACATGAGGGCCCGAGGTGGCAGGCGAACGAAAGTGCTTGGGCTCAAGCGGCTGGTGGGCTTTGCAGAGTGGTCGGCAAAGATTGAAGACCGAGGCTAAGGGTACCAGACGAATAATCAATTAAGGCCGAGTGCGCCGAAAGGCAATTAAGGCCAAGTATGAAGTCATGAGGGGAGCAGGCTAGCATGGCAAAAAGGACTACGGCGTGACGACCGGCAATGCTGACGCGAGCAGTGCACATTCCGATTACTGGTACAGTACCGCCATCGGCCACACGTATTGCCTGTGCTATAGATGGTGTCATAATCTTTTGTAAGTGGTGGCGTAGAGAAGCGCTCATTATAGACAGGTGTGCACCTGTGTAAATGAAGGTGGTCACAGGAACATGGTTGACTTGTACTTCAAGCAGGCTGTGGTGCGTGGGAAGCGTCAGCAGAGGATTTTCGGCCGTCATCGGTATTACAGCTTCACCTCTATAAGCTGCAATGTCTATTTTTCCTACTGCGACCGCCCAGAGAAACTCGGCGAGGAAAAGCGCTGAGGTGGCGGAGAGCGGGATTGGTGACGTAGCGGCGACGGGGAGCAGGAGCAGCGGCTGCCGGACGAAGGGGCGTCAGTGTAGCGGCGACCGGGCAAAGGGGCGTCAGAGGAGGGC
The DNA here is from genome assembly GCF_013339725.1 of Rhipicephalus microplus. Classification (NCBI taxonomy): domain Eukaryota; kingdom Metazoa; phylum Arthropoda; class Arachnida; order Ixodida; family Ixodidae; genus Rhipicephalus; species Rhipicephalus microplus. The sequence continues at coordinate 82,629,143 of NC_051174.1, forward strand.
TCGTAAGATGACGACGAATATAAATTGAAGGGTGTGGCGACTGAACGTCGAGGGGTCGTTGGGTGCAGTGGGCCGAGGTAGAGAAGGTCTGACGGGGTTGGTTTGACCAACGGCGGCGGCAATAGCGAGAAACTTGCCCAGGCTGGTGACAGGAAAAACAAGTAGGCCGGTCGTCGGGTGTTCCCCATTCTGAAGGGTTACGGAATAGCATTGTTAGAGGTAATCAGCGAGCGTGTCATGGGGAGTAAGACGGGACTTCAGGGCGGGTCAAGAGACGTGCTGATGGAAGGCCGAGGTTTGCAAACTCCTGCCTCACCACAGCTTGTATTAACACAACTTACGGCTGTTGTTGGTCAGAGGTGAGCGTTGCGAAAACGGGTGGCTGAAGAGGAGCCGGACAGGCAGCTTCGATTTCCCGACGAACAATGCGCATGACGTTGTCATACGTGGGGGACTGGTGGGCGGCTTAACACGATGAGGTTGCAGCCATGTTGGGCAGATGGGTGAATCGCTGAGCAATACGGTGGCTCTTGGCTTCCTCGAACCGCCGGCACACTTTAATAATGGCGTCGACGGCTGCAACGTTGTTTTATACTTGAACAATAAAGGCATCGTCTGCTATGTCTTTCAGCACATGGGCCACTTTCTCAGACTCACTCATGTGCTTGTCAATCCATCGCCATAGGGCGATCATGTCGTGAATGTACGTGCAAGAGTAGCCAGTTGATTTTGCGCTACGATATTCCGCTTAACGGTGTCACCAAAAGTGTCGCGGATCTTCTCTTTAAAGAAGGTCAGGCTTGTAATCTCCGCTGCGTGCGTCTCTAACCACAACCGCGGTGGGCCATCGAGGTAAAAAGGCACATTGGCAAGCATAAGAGTCGGGTCCCACGTATAGCTTGCGCTGACCCACTCGTACCGGTTTATGCATTTGTCGACGTCAACGCCAGCCTGACCGGAAAATACACCAGGATCACGAGCAGGAGGTAGAACAGCGTACGTAGAAGTCACAGAAGAGGCAGGTGGTAAAGACAATGGTTGTTCAACCTGTGACATGCTTGGACCAATGATGATGCGGCCGTTGCGGAGCTTCGTGATGAAGACAGGGAAGTACATAGCACGTCCACACAAAGATGTTACATAAAAATGACACGAGACATGTCTATTAGAATCTATATTGACACTGATGCGTATAGCATCGGCTAAGATGAAGGGCAGCACGCACAACCGACAGACCACTTCCTCGTTGTCGTCTTCTGATCGCTGATGTGTCAGCTACGTAACAATATATTACCGTGTGGTTGCTCATAAAGCCACCTTGCGAATTTCATTTTTCTTCCAAAACTCAGCTTCATACGTTTGGGATCACTACCTAAGCTTCTGGACCCATATTCATCTATGATCATCATCCTTAGCCGATCATGCATTCTATGTCACCTTATTGCGTAATTTATCGTCCACTGCAGTCTCCCTCATTATCTGCCCTTCGCATTTCTCGGTGCTGTTGCACACCAATAAATCACGCCTTTCACACATATTCATTAGCAGCAATCCGCCTGTTGGGTCAGTATATTCATCCTTATCTTCTATGTGCACATTCATATCTCCTGATATAATTACCTCGAGCTCTTCTCGTGGTTCGTCAATGACATTTTCTATGCACTGCACCATTTTTTGGGTTTTGCTCTCTGGGCTTTGCCTTTGTCCACAAGTATACAATACCCAGTAGCGTCGTTTGTCCTGCCACTTTTCCTTTTAGCCATAAATGTTCCTAGCACTCCTGCTTGACCCTTTGCCAGTCTGTACTTTTATGATTGAATGCCCCAATACCACCCCCACCCCTTTCTGTTGCCTTTTGTACTAATATAATATTCTCATGCGTAGTCCGGATTGTTAGGAGGGTGATCCATGACCCTAAGATGTGTTTCTACAAAATCATATACCATCAGCTTCTCCTTCCTTAGCTGTTGTTTTATCTCTTCCAACTTCAGCCTATTCCTGCCAACTTGCTTGTTAATATACCCTACGTCTGAATTGGCTCGGCTTTCGTGACTACGTTTATCTCTGCTCCAGACTCTACGTGTCTTCGATATTGGTGCTACTTCAGGATCGTGTTTGTCTATACCACCTGCAAAAGAGTCCCCCTGGTTATTTTTCTCGTTTCTAGATATACTGCAACCCGAAGGGCCCGCGTGCCCCCCAAACAAAGCTACTGCGCGTTTTACAAGTCCCCCGCCCCCCTCATGACCTAGCCTTCAATCGAAGTGAATTCTTTCTCGTTGAAAACAGCCTCACCTAGGCACCTCTCTGTTTATTTCCACCACCTCAACCCTTTCTCTCAACTCACCCGCCATATCTCTTCGTTTGCGTTGACAAACGCTCTTCGCAGGTTGGTGCCACACACCGGTACCTCCGGTATCGTGTATACTACTGCCTGTCATCTCCCTACATGCCATCGACTCCTTTCGCCAGTGTGGTTGCTAGTCCTGCCGTATCTTCATTCTATACAACCTTTAAACCACCTGCAATTATCACGAGATTTCATCCATCAGCTGTAGTTTTCAGTTTTACGCTCGCTTGCCTTATGACTGCTTCCAGCTTGCGTCATGAGAACATCCCTACTGCAACCTACTAGTCTCCTCTTGCCCTCTCTTTGATTGCTTCTGCACATCGATTTAAATTCGAGTCCCCGTTGATTATCACGTGCTGCGACTTTTCAGCTGGAGCGTCCTGCACCAGGGAGTTACTTGCATCTGTGACACCGGCTGCTTTGTCCTCTCGCAACCCCATCACTACTTCGCTGAAGCTGGGTCTTGCGGCCATTGAATTGGCTAAACCTGTTTTTTCCGAACTTGCTTGCTCTTTCTTCTCGGCCGTTCTGGTAGCCAGTGCACTACCGTTCTCTCCGTCGGTCGCTCTTTTGTTCACCTTCGTTCGTGCCCCCTCGGTGGACATGAGCCTCTCTCCAACAGCCCTCATTTTTTTACTGTGTCACCAATGCAGTCTCCAGCTCTGCAATTCTCATCAGCAGTTCACTCTGGGTAACCATAAGTTTCTCCATTTTTTCTTTCACCTCACATTGCCTACACTTTGCGTCAGCCTCCTTTTCATTCGCGTCTGCACTTACGTCCACATTCAAATTCTTCCTTCATAGTGGTCTTTTTAACCATCTCTTTTTGACAGCAATTGTCCCTACGAATTGTTCCACTCGATAATTACAAAACACGGCGTACAAGGAATTCTGCCCTACGAAAAAACACGCCGCGCCCCAGTCAACGCACTTTTGAGTAGTGCAAAGCCCGACTCCCTTGCACAGTTTGCTGCGCAACCAGGAGCAATACAGCGTATGAAACAGTAAGTAAGCTATATATTATATCTATTTGCGCATTGAATACTCAGGAAAAGATCTACGAATTTTTCTCCGGCAGTCGGACGCCTCACCCAACTGCCGTGACGTGCTTGCTGGTTCACTTGCCTGAACTATATGAAGAAAACAAGAGCAGGAGCAATAACACTGCGCTCTACGAAAAAAACCCCAGTCAGCCTTATTGTTGCGTTGGGAGTTGCCACGGACGTAAATGATTTCAGTTTTACTGATTTGCGCAGCTTTCACAAAGCAGAATGGCGAGAGTGCTAAATACAAGCGATTGGGAATGTGTTGGGTATGCGAATACTCGCGTTCCTCACAGCCATTCGCTTAAGTGTGATAATGTGGACCTCCTGTTGTTGTTTTAAGTAGCCTTGACAGAGATCCGTAGTAACTTTGATTGTAAAGCTTAACAGACCCTCTGACCACAGTGCGCGACGTGCAACAGCAGACAGGTGACACCCGGCCGCGATAAACACCGCACATGCTGCGACCACTAAAGATCTGAATTCATCGCCACCACACAGCATTATGCCCAGTAGGGCTTTGAATGCTCTAAGTGGCGGCTTTAACTAGGAAATGTGAACACGTGCGTCATACAGGTGAATCGCCAAATGACCGCAACCACAAACAGTTTTTTGCCGTTGTTCTCCGGCTTTACCAAAGCTATTTCAGAGGCATCGGTTTTGCCTTTCGTTGCACACTGAGATACCGTACACGCATGTATCCCCATTTGCAGTATATAAACACAGAAGACAACCGTCAACAGAGGATTCGACCATGCGAAATAAAACACTTCAATGCACAGCAAGCGAGTACAAGCAACTGCAAGCAACAATGAAACTGCAAAGCAAAAATCACCAGGGCCATTCGTGTCGCATAAAGTGAGCTCTGTACGACTGATCGCACGAATCGTTCGTGTACGCAGTTAGTGTAGTGCTTGCTTCGAACTCGATGTTGTGCAATGTTCGCTTGCATTTGAATTGCCAGGTGCAGCACGCTGAAATAACATAAACATATTTTGTATTATACGCACATTTCGTATTGATGAGCTTCCTGTTTTATGAAGTGAGCTTGGACTGAAGGAAAAAGCTTGTTAGGTCCTTGGTTTTCAGGAAACCGTGCCCCGAGACCAACGAAAGAGGAGAGCCTATGCACAATCGCTTGTGTACGGCTCTCTGTGCACTACCCAATTATGGTCGGCGTGGCAAGGGGGGGCGCTGGTGGCGGCGTTTTTCGCAACGCCACCTGGGCAGAGTCAGACGTGTAATACGTCATCTGGTATTTCGTGTGTACACTTGGATGAGCATGCGCTGCTGCTTCTACGTTTCACCGCACCAATGAACTCTGGAGCAGGTCTTGACACGTCATCACGCGCGGTATATCTCTGGCTTAGTCGAGGTGGTCAAGACCAACTCACGACACCACCAGTTGGGAATGAAGGCCAACATGGCGGCCGAGAAGACAGCAGGCCTAGTGGATACGTTACTTCAGTATTACTTATGGCAGAAATCACCGCTGGATACTTTCACAAGTAGGTGATCATTCTATATTCTGCTGTACTTGTCCGGTGTGATATAGATCGGTATTGCCGGAAATGGGCTCGGTTGTTTTGTATATCGCATGCGCCAAATGCACCGCGAATGTCTTCTTCGGTGTCTGTATTTCGCCTGTGCTTTTGAAGACGATAGTCTTTTTAGGCACCTTCGACGCCAAATTTTAGTCTATCTGTCTGTAAGCTTGTCTGTTTGTCTGCAATAACAATTTTCGAAACGGCATTCAACAACAAGTCAAATGGCCAATCCTGTCCGCAGTGCCCACCAATAGTGCTCAAGTTTCAGCTTTCATACTTGTGCGATTGTCATTTCAAGAGCAATCATTGTGCATATCTGAGGCACCATAACACGTCGATATTTTTTACGCGTGGCTTTACATTATAGAAGACGCGCATATATAATTCTAAGGACCATAGCATATATCACGCGGCGCTGACAGTGCAACGCGATGCTCAAAAAGGTGTTTTCAACGCTTTGCTAAGACAACACAGTGGTGGCACTTGCCCGTCGCTTTGCGTTCTACACCTTATCACCTTTAAGAGAAGCGCGCCTCTTTCTGCGTGGGCGTGCACGCCTTCCTTACTTTTCGAAGATAACTGCCAGATGGCGCTCGTGTCCAACCTGCCCTGATGCGCTCGTTCGTCTTCGCTGCACGGATCGACACTCTTTAACACAACACTTTCAGAATACCATTTACCAATTTTCTCGCACAGAACATCAAACAAACGTTTTGTTCACTCTCTTCACACGAAAGACAATCGTCGTTCGACGACATTTGCAGTGAAACATGCAGATACGGGGGCAATTTTTTGACCACCCGGAAATTAGCCGCCATTGCCCTTGCCCGCCAGAACGCTCGCTTGTCGAGTGCTTGTCTGTTTTCGCCGCTGTGATGATCTCCGGGCCGACCATATTGGGCGGGACCTCATCGCTGTTTGGAGAGTCGTGCAAAACACATTGCGGTTGCTCGTAACGAGCTTGGTCGTATTATATCACTCGCGCGCTGTGAGTGCACCGGCATGGGCTGGCGGGGCTTTCGCTAGTGTCGGAACCGAGGGTGAAAATTGGCCACGATTACAGCTGCCTTTCCTGTCAATCAGTCGCAAGCAGCTAGGCGCCAGCCATTGGCGGCTGCGACGGTGGCGGATTCACTCGAGTTCTTCGAAAAGAGCCGCATTACCGTCGGTTTTTCAGGCGCTCACTCCAAACCAACTCGGCGCTGTTTGTGGCGGTGGCCCAGCGTACGATCGCTCTCCTGTTCGAGGTTGGCTGGTGGCAGACGCTCCGCGAGCAACATCGTGTTTCTTCTCGCGTTTGCTTGCTCAAGCTGAACGGTGGCGATCGCACCGCTTCACTGGCGGCATGGCGGTTCGCGGCGCCTTGGAGTTATGACTGTGGCTACCTCACTTAAGATGTTGCGCCACGGGTATCGAAATATGTCTTTGACGATGTATCACATGGCGATGAAATTATTTGCCTGTCAAATTTGTACGTATGTTTTTATCTCGGCTTGCACGTACTTGTTATACACAATCATATTCATCCTCTGTCGCGTGTGTATAAGTATTCTTGCAATGATATTCCGCAGCCGTGGGCACACACTATGCAGAAGGCTGTGCCTGTGTGCGCTGACGTCTGTGGTGTCGGTCATCTATCGCTTTAGTCGGAGCAGCTTCAGAAGAACTGTAAGGGATGTGAAGGTAAAATTCTTTGCGTGTCATATTCACTCGTAGGTTTTTATATCAACTTGTGCATACTTGTCATAAGCGTGTATCTTAATCTTCTGTCACGTGTGACTAACTATTTTTATTATCTTATTGTACAGCCTTGGGCATCCAACTTGGGGAAGGCTGTGTGCCTGTCTTTCTTCGATTTCGTCGAAGGCACTTCGGAAGAACTGTACAAGATGTGACAACGAGGCTGGACTTGTATGTTTCACCGCGCATTCTCCTAAATGATAGAGAAACTTCATGTGATAGCGAAAAATGAAAGGTTCGAATGTCTCACTTTTGTTTTTCGGCATTGCAGTGTCTGTGAAAGCCGTGACACACAAGTGGCTAAATAATTTTTCATGTGTTCTGTTCCGCGAATTTTGTTTCTCACGCGCAGAAAAACAGGCAAAAAAGTACTAAGCCTGGCGGAGAGTAAATCGACAATCAATATTTGATCTCGGAATAAAAAAGTCACAGCTTTGCCGCAAAGGCGAAGCAATGAACACGATAGCAACAATTTCAAATGTCACACGCAGAACAAAAATCAGAACAAAAGGTGTCCCGCGTTTCTCGCGCACAAATTACGCATGAAACGTTCTCACAGGTACAGATGCATGCGAATAAGCATCTGATTTGTTACTTCGCTGAGTCTGAAAAGCGCGCGCTTTTCACGCACCGAGACTGCATTCATCCTTTGTGCACCCGGCAACTGCAGCAGAATCGTTCCAGGTAAAGTCCGAGGCCAGCCAAGGCGTTCGGTCCTCCCCTCCTCACCACCGCGAGATGAGGGCGCGGTAGGGAGCGTGGCTACTCTTCTCTAAGCTGGGCAATTGAAGTACGCGTGGGAGACTAGATCGGGCACCGCTGCGCTATGTGGTGGCGTGCGCTCATTGCGCCATTGTTCTGTTCATACCAAAAACACAGCAGAGGTAAGTGGTAGATATAAATACGTTGCCGTTTAAATGTTAAAGAACATCCTCCGGGGTGGCTCAGTGCTTAACGCCTCCCTTTCACGACGCAGAGGTTTCTCACTCGATTCCGTGCGCCGAAGTGGTGTTTTTCTCGATTTTTTTTCTTGCGTTTTCATATATATAAATATGCATACATACATGGTGCATGAGATCGATGCTGACGCTGGCGGCAAAGTCCAGCTGAGCGTGTCCATACAATTGCTATCACAATAAAATTTCATTCAACAGGAGAATTAGAGTGGACCAACCGTTCCTCCAGCGAAGTGCAACTGTGAGAACTATTGGTTGCCAATAAAGTGTAATTGTGTGACAAATAGTTGCTCGATGAGATGTAAATGTGAGAAATAAATGTTAGTCCTTTGATGTGATTTTTGGGACTAACGGTTACCCACTAAGGTGTAAATGTGAGGACTAAATATTAGTCCCTCGAGCTGGTCTGTGGGAACCAACTGCTGGATCCGCCCGTTAGTCCCTGAAAATTAATGGTTGTGGCAGCCCCACTATTCCCTAAAACGATGAACCTCACACCCTTTTAACACTCTTTTGATTTAAAGTGCATAATATATATAAACTTTATGAAACCTGTTGAAATAGTTTAAGAGCCCCGCCGCGATGGTCTAGTGGCTAAGGTACGCGGCTGCTGGCTCGCAGGTCGCAGAATCAACTCCCAGCCACAGCGGCTGCATTTTCGATAGAGGGGAGAATACTGTCGGATCATGTGCTTAGAGTTGGGTGCAGGTTAAAGAAACCCGGGTGGTCGAAATTTCCGGAACCCTCAACTACGGCACCCCTCAGAGCCATATGGTGGTTTGAGACATTAAACACCACATGTCATCAAGAGATGCTTGAAGACCGATGCAGGGAATGCGTACAGGCCTTCCAGGGGCGTCAGGTGGGCGGCCGCGTTAAACCTAGTTCAAGGGCCAACGGGATTAGGAGCCTCAGAAATGAGCGTTTAAAAGCGGATCTCTAGGGGCAGATTCGTTGGCGCCAAACGCGTTCCATCTTTCTTATTTGCGTCAAGAGTTTTGAAAGATACGTAGCGCCAAAACGCCATTGCGGAAGAAAGACCGGAAACAGGTTGCGTGCTGCTTGACACCTCCAGCCAATTAGGCGAGACCGATTGAACATGTCCTTGAATTATACACTGTGAGAATAGCTCCCCTGAAGGTCAGATTACAGCAATACATACTGGCACTGATAGCGGGCGATCAGAGCGTCAGCTGTGGATTCTCTTATCGTTGGGAAGTGCCGTCCTTTGTACATAACACGTCGAGATTTTCAGCCTTACCACTTGTGTTCAAGTCTAGTGCGCAATCTTAACAAAACGATCGACTACAAACATGAAGTTCCTCGAATACTTACGCGTGATCTGCACTGAGTATTGATCAGTGTCTTTGTGGATTTAAACCAAGCAATTAGGAATAACACGTGCGGCATCGCCCCACTCTGAAACAGCGTCTGCGCGATGTTGGAACAGAACACATGATAAAATGTATGCAACAAATAACTAGGAAGCAGGAAAGTACACTAAACAGCACGCATAACAAGAAATTACAGTGATAAAGCGAGAACTTCAGCTCTTCAGGTTCTGTAAGGCACGTAAAACGGCTTGAGGTGCGTGACATGCACGACTTCAAGCCGTGATCGGTGCCAGTAAGAGTTCTTAATGCCATCCTTTATAACCTCGTATTCTAGACCACCTAAATTTCGAAGCTCCTTGTATGATTTAAAGTATCGTCGAAGGAGCTTTTTACCAAGTCGACGTCGTCATATCGGTGTCTAGACGCACACGCTGTTGAAATGCTGGTATTTAACGAAGCGTCGTCAAAGCTTGAAGCGACTGCTGCCGGTCTTTTCCTAACACTGGATACGCCGACGGGTGGGTTGTCAGGCTTCTCCTGCGCGCTGTATAGAGGTAGGCGTCGTCGTCTACGCTTTCTTTGTCGGAACATCAGTAACAGGGTGGCAAGAGTCGCTCCCAGGCTCCTTACGTAGGCCTGCTTGTAAGACAGCATCTGCGTCGTTTCTTGCACAGTTGCGTTGTATGCGAAGGTCACGTAGATAAGGATTGCATCTAACGGCTTGTGCTCATTATCGACGTATTACATGGTCACCAGTATCTCGGTGACAGTCTTGTTCAGACGCTCAGTGACAGCCACCAATACTTATTAGTTTGCGGGTGTATAGGCGGCGGTTCTTCAGTGGCTTGTGTTGTATATCAGCGGAGGAAATCACATGGTCCACCGTATTGACCTGGGTGACAGAGAATGCCAGTATTTTGTTCCTAGGCGTGGCTCAGTAATGGTAGTACGGAATGCTACGCCAGCTACGCACGGTTGCCATGGCTACGCGCAGTGATGTGATCGCTAGGCGAAAACGCTTTCGGATTCAGCAGACACGCAACTCTGCTGTGAAAAGCACTCAATGTTGCTTGTCTGTAACTTCACTACGCGTTCACTACGCGCCCCGTGAAAAATCACGGCAAGTGAGATGTAAGAAGCCATGATGAGTGTTTCAATTATCTTCTGGTTTCTGCGCCAAACGTCGTCTGGTGTTTTCGTTTACTCTAGGTTTCGTTGAAAGTAGACTTAATTTCAAGCTGAACGTCTAGTTTTTTGGTAACTTGCGTAATTTTTAACATTCCGCGGAATGGTAACTGTAGTACAAGCTTAGCATCAAATCAACGACGCTGTTTTGGTTCGCAAATCGCTCTCTGTGATTCCACTCTTTTTGTCCGAACAGAACGGCCTGAGCAACAAGGCGTTGTCACTGATTTTGAAGGCCACACAAATGCCACTAACGAGCGCCGTCAATGAGCGCTTCCGTAGTTTCAGCATTCGATGTGGGAGGAATAGTTGAAGATTCACGGTACTATATTTCGCTATAGTCAATTGTTGTGTAGTAGTATATAAAAGAACACAAGGCAAGTTAGCTATGTGCTTGGGTGGGGGTCGAAACATTGTCGTTTTCTGCGACATATGACGACACTTTGAATGAGTGAAATACTAATGAATTATAATTATTTCTGAACAAATGAATAACAACTGGTGCTTATATGCCTGCTCTGATACCATTGTTGTGCATAAGCTGCACAACAATGGAATAAACTGCATATGGGTATATGCATAAATTTTGCATAAGCTGCATATGCATAGATTCTGCATGAGCTGCATATGGGTATATGTTAAAAAATGTATCTACCCTAATAGTAGCCGAAATAGTTACCCACCAGAAACAGCTTGCGCTAGATGTCAAGATGAAGATCTGTCATTAAGCGCCAACTTAGATATGTTTACGTCAAATTGTGCTGTAGCTCCTCATTACAGATAGACATTGTCCGCATTTTCAAACGTAAATGGCCAAGAAACAGTCACACTTAATCCGGTTAAAACATGGTTCACTTTCGTTACACCGACCCAGTTGAAAATCCCACCAGTGTCTGTCTGGTGTGTTGTGGCGTATTTTGGTGGGTGCACCAGAGCACACTGGTGTGTTGTGATGTATACACCAGCCTGGTGTGCTGGGTTCTGGTGGGAAAACTGACCCACTCTGGTGGTTCTTGGTGAGATGTGTTCTTGTGGGATGTGTTCTGGTGTGAAAGTTGACCCAGCGTAGTGTGTCCGGGTGAGAACGCCGACCCAGACCGGTGTGTTCTGGGGGAACACCGACCCAGACTGGTGTGTTCCGGTGGAACATGTTCTAGTAGGACGTATCCTGGTGGGAAAACCACAGCGGTGTGGTGTGTTCTGGTTGGATGTGTTCTCGTGAACTCAAGAAATATTTTTTCTTTGGGCTTGGTCAAAGAATTTTCTTCAACTGAGTGCACTCAAACTCACAACCCCTAATATTTCACTCAACCAGACTCACTTGTACTAAAACTCACCAAAATATTACTCAGCCGGTTGCTCTCAAACTCGTGGCTCAATCATTTTCAGTGAGTTGACTCATGAGAACGTTAACTTATTCTTAGCTTTTCTAACCATAAGGTCAATGCTCTTTACTTTCTTTGGCATTCATTGTTAACACTTACAATTAACGATGAAACCAGGCAACGCGTATAACAAGATTCAACTTCATTTCGAAGTTTTTGTTGCCCTGGAGAGTACGCTAGGCCCTCGACAAGCAAATACGAAAGTTATCTTGGCCCATGCAGCTTATTGAAGCACCGCCGCATTATGGAAAGCATTATGTCATGCTTCTTGCGGTACTATTTCAATGTATTGTGGCATACCTGCATTGTTTCCCTAGCTTTGTTAAATTGCCCTCATCCGTAAGACAACCCCTGTAATAGAGCTTATCACATGGAAATAGAGCAGCTCACTTTATTTGCAAACTATGTGTCTGTGTGCAACTAAAATTGCTCTTGGAGCACCAGCATGTCCATTCATCCTTCACTTTTGACATGCGACGCGCATAATGAACCTACAGTGATTTACTCAGTCTTGTTACTATCCCCTTGTGACTTAGAAATATGCCACACTGTTTACGTATCGCTATAATACCACGACCTCGATATCAAAAGCAAACAATTCCTTTAGGTAGCGGTATTAAAAACTACATTAACTGAACTCAAAACAAGTATAAATTTTTGGCACCTCAACTTGTTTTAGAAGCAACAATACTAAAACTGTTGAAGTTCGTATTACTCCTCCAATGCTAATATTTACCATAATTGGTGCCCTAAGTTTATTTTGACCTCGTAGTTTTTATTATGAGTTATCAGTAGCAATTTAGTAAAGACATTCTTATTGAAAGGCAACTCACATGCGATTTTTTTTCAAAATAACGTCCTGTGCAAGAGATTTTGGGCTAAGGGCAAAGACCCACTACTGTAACTTACGCCTCTCATCAACAAATATTTAGATGGAGTATAAACTGCCATGCACTGAAGCATGTCGGTAGGCACAAGCATGAACATAAGCCGACATAACACTGCTAGTGATGAAGTGGAGTAGATAGGACCATAAGTCAAAAGAAAAGTGGAGCTCATGCATGCTCACTCAAGGTATAAATTTTGTGCTAATGGTTGATTTGAACTCATCCCCCTAATATTTCTGAACCAGACTCTTCGACTAAAACTTCCCAAATGTTACTCATCAAACTTACTCCGATTCAGACTTGCTGCTTGATCTGAATATGAGTTAGTTGACTCATGAGTAAGTTTACTGACTTACGTATATCGCTCTCTGGTATGCCATATCCTTTTGCACAAGCCACATCTTCATGTGGCACAACACAGCTAGCCTGGGCCAGGTGATTCTCAGATCATCAAAGAACACAAGACAGTCCTACTATTTACAGGAAACACGGAGTCTGTACACATTGTGGAACTGATGACCGACAAAAGGCACAGAAGCCGAAGCCATGCAGTAGTGTGTATACTTTATTTCAGAATACATGGCTAATTACACAACACAAAGCTTTTCTATGGCAATTGATATGTACAAGATACTACATAATGCCTTGTTACACTTGCCCAACAGACACTAATGTTATTAAAATTTTTCAAAAATTCAACAGAACACAATGAAAATTAGGTACTTCAATGTGGGAGTACCTATATTCTGCATTGTATGGTTTCATAGCCTTCACATAGCAATAAATAGAAAACTATATTTAGAGCGATCATTACTACCAATCTCACGTGTATGTCTGGTGCACGGCAAACACATATCTGTAATTATGTGTGAGGGACAAGCTCACATGGCATCCTAGGTCCAATGGCAGTTTTTTTATATAATGTTCACTAGTGCAGCACATTCCACAATGCAAAGAGCCACACAATTATTCTAAAAATGTATTAGTTTCTTTCTGTACGTGAAGACAACTTCCATAACCTCAAGCTTCTATTGACTGCAATGTCGACTGTTGATGCAGATTACAAATAGTTTTATAAATTTTATTCACTTATACGGGGCTTCAAAGCTTGGCAAAACTTTGAAAGTAGCGCAAGTTGAATGGCTTAGGTTTTATGAAATCTGTATTCAAAGGTAAGGATGAATAAATTACAAATTGATTTGTTTAGCTTCAAATGCAAGGGAAAGACATCAAGGGCCCTAGATAGTGCATTAGTAAGTATCAGTGCACCTTGAAAAATTAGGTACACATTAGTATCAGTTCCTACTGTACACTGACACCACGACATGATAAAAGCTTTTCATCACATCCTCACCTAAGCTCAAGATATTGACACATTTTGACGGTTGGCTCTGTTGGTGCCATACAAGCAGCCATTTTGTTTGTTTTGTCCCTGACATCAACACTGCCCATACTGGTGCACGGGGCCACGAGAACCACTCTAACGGGTCAACATCATAACGTGCACCAAGATAAGTTACCATTCCCCACCTTCCTTATGTTACACACTAGCTCATATTCTTGTCTAAATAAAGGATATTTGTCTGGCAGAGTTAAGTGAGCTTTTTAAATCAGTGTTTGCACCCCTTTCAATAGACGCACTTTTTTTCGAAATATTACATTATGCAGCTTCAGCAAACCATCCACCTGTGCCCATTGCAGTCTAGTTGTCAAAACAAAATCAACAACTAGCACAAAGCTTCGAATCTGCTTATAGAGAGACTACAATGCATTACTGCCGAATTTCTCAATATAAAATCCCAGATCAGCATCCCTATCGATGACTTGAGCAGCTTCAGGAGCTTTTTGACTAGATTCCCAACCGTGAACATCGCTTACTGTTGAAAACAGAAATCATCCCATGGAGTTGGTTCATCTTCGAGTCCCAACAGTATCCTCAGCAAGCCCATTTGAACTTGCCTGCATAGAAAAAAGAGAAACAATGCAGCAGTAAGACAATATTAATGATTTATCCCTTCAAATGTTAGATAATGAAGTGTAAGAACATAAGCGAATTTGTAGACAAAGCAGGAAACTACATGAAAGCGCCATGACAAAGTTAGCCGTCACCTATAGAAGCTGAAACCCACGACAACGGCAGCTGTCGAACGTTGTTGGTATGAAGGCAGCAGTACACACTGAAGCAGGCATGACACATGTTCCAACAAGTTAACCATGTTCGTTTGTTTTTTTTCTCCTTCCATGTGACCACCAAAATAGCATGTTAACAAAAAGTACATACTATTCAAACTTAATGCTACTGACTGGTATCTTATAGCATTTCTGGACAAAAAGCTATATATACTTTATTTTTGCAACTAAGCAATCTAGCAGTAGGAACAAACTAGGAATCAGGTCATGTAATAGTCCATTTCGTTGCATGCCACTTTTGCATTCGAAATAGCTTTCATATTGGGCTTCAATTGCACTCACAGCATGACGGCTAGCAGTTGTGAAACTGAAAGTGAGGACAGCAAATTGATGCGATCATAAAAAGATCCCATAAGCTGTGATACCGGACAAGTCATAAGAACATACCATTCATGGTTCTAGTAAAAAAGAGTAGTAGTCTTACTCGCACAATTTAGTCTATCACTGTTTTTTCGGATGCTAAGCATTTTGAATAACTAGCAACACCGAATGAAAAAGACATCAATGCCCAGCTAAGTTATTATTCTTTAAAATACTTCTTATTAGATTAGCTTTTTTTCATGAAAAGTACACAGTAGCTTGCACAGAAACATTGCACGAAAGAAATTCTTCCTATCTCAGCATTCACTACCCATGAATTTCTTCATTCATACCATTACATTAATTTTCATGAAAAGCTCCAGATATGGGCAGCAGAATTTTCTTCATCAGACTAGAATTCCCATTATTACACTACTACAACCCCCCTGCCCCTCGCGCTGGGCGCCCAGCTGATGCACAGATGTGAAACAGCTGGCTGCATCGTCCCGCAACGCAAAGCTGTTACATACGGCAAAAAAAGATAGCGGTTGCCTCACATGTGCGCGAGCGTCACGGCCCCCTGTGAGAATTGACACTGACAGATGGCAATAGTTACTTCAAAATATAACTTACCTAAGTGGCATCCAGGGTAGCAGACGATAATTTTTCTGGCTCCACAAATTCCGCAGAGGAATTTTGATGTGCCGCTACGCGCCAACGATTGTGACTGGCCAACACTACCAGTGCCTTCTAGGGCCCACCATTCCAACAGGTGCACGGTACTGACGCAACAAGAAATAACACCTGCGCACGCATCTGCGCACATATGCACACACACACACACACACACACACACACACACACACACGCACCATGCTTTATCAGTAAAATAGCAGTATTTCGTCCTACGATAGTACATGTACTGTTATTCCACAGTTCCTCACGTTGTTGCGATAGCTTAATGAATAAGTTGCAATTAGGCAAGATTCTATATACAACGCTTTCATCGGATTTTCGCTGCTTTCATATGGTCTTCGACTTTTGAGCCCATGCGTCGTGATTATATATTCAAGCCAGTTAGTGAGGGTGGGTTAGGACTAAAACACCTTTATCTATGGCAAATAGTGTCCCGATTCTTCTTTTTTCGAGACGATTCCCATCCTCTAATCCGTTCCTTCTTGCAGGTTACACTTGTTGATTCCTTTCCAGATTTAATTGTTTCATCCAACTTCTCCGAACGCCCATGCTTGTGGGGATTCATGCAGAAAGTTTACCTCGGAGTTCAGTTCCTTAAAGCTCGCTTTTCTTTAGAATACCTGTACACAGTATCGCGCAAGCTGCTGTATAAGGACCTACTGAGTACACTCTTCCCATCTCCATTGTACCGTTCACTGTACTCCAATCTTCCAGGTCACGATGTGCTGAAGCGAGTGCGCAAAGTGTACATTCCACCGAATTCAAAAACATTCTTCTATAAACTCCACTCTGAAACATTGGCGGTAAACAAATGGTTAGAAAGAAAAGGTATTTTCATTCCGTCTGTTAACTGCCGTCTATGTGATGTGCCGGAAACGATTGAACAATGCTTTGTTAGCTGCAAAGATGCCATACTATTTTGGGATGTCCCTCAGCGAGCACTGAAAAAACGTTTCGTCATTAATTATCACACAATACATTATCTTCTACCAGCAATGCTTGATGAAGTATCACATGATATGTTTTTCCTCATGGGTTTGCACAGCTTGTGGAAGACACGAATGCAAGACC
Organism: Rhipicephalus microplus; assembly: GCF_013339725.1. Lineage (NCBI taxonomy): Eukaryota > Metazoa > Arthropoda > Arachnida > Ixodida > Ixodidae > Rhipicephalus > Rhipicephalus microplus. The sequence continues at coordinate 82,645,827 of NC_051174.1, forward strand.
GCAATGCAGAGCCCACCACCTCTTCAAGCGCACACTTCATTCAAATGGCGTTCCACCTAAAAACATTTACGACGAGCTAGACTTTAGACCGGACTGGTACTCCGTCTTAGAGAACTGTTTGACCTCACCCCTTTTTTGTTTGTATAACACGATGTGAAGAACTCTCCATGTGAGGAACTCGCGCTGTGTTAGCCATTTAGTGTTTATGTGTAACTCTTGAACGCTTACTTTCGCGATTTGATTGTACTTTTGTACGTTTAATTATGTCTTTATTGCCCAAGTACTTTAATAAATACCATGAAAAATAAAGTTGTTGCGATAGCTTAGTTGGTTAGCGCGCTGCCTCCAAGAACGCGACTCCGCATGTCGCAAGTTCGAATCCCACATGCCATGACCCTTTTTTTTCAAGTTTTATTTTAAATGTCAAATTGAAGGAGAGTTAACCTGACTGATTTATATAATTCGTTGTTTTTTAAGAAGAAAATCAGGCAGTAGGTGGAACTTTTATTTAAAAGGCCCGTCATGTACGTCATTATTGGTTTTCTGCTGATGCGTCAATTTATTGAGGCCCCAGCATGATCTTGCCAGCCTAATATATTTCTAGGAGACGTCGTCTTGCGCCCAGAAAAAGGAATTAGTGAAAATTCTTAGCGCACTAATAAAAACTCTAACTAGCTTTGCTGTCGTTTGATACGGAACTTAATATACAAAAAATGTGACAACCTAATAAAATATTTATAGTGTTTTTACGCTTGTTGCTGCTATATTTACGGTTTAAATTTCTGTTTCTTTCGATTGAAACAGCAAAGGTGATAGGCTAAAAATATTTACTACTAATATACCTTTTCTTAGCAAAGACACATTTACTTTTACTGCTCTGCTAGCAACACTGACGTGTTTTCTTTTTCATGGCTTTCACGAAAAATCTTGTGCGCGTGAACGATCATTCGCATGTCAACTGTTGCTAAGACGCAGTTCTTTAACACAGTATACAAGTTTAACAAGATCAATAAGGTTGTAAATGCGAAGAGCGTGTGGTCGTAGTAGCCTCATTGGTGCGGCGATGATTGAATCACAAGGACGTTGACGACTTCACTCCCGGGGCGCCACCAGTGCTCACAAGGAGCACCGATGAGAAGACCAAAGGCTGCTACGACACAATACTTCTGTATACAACAGGTTAAGTACAATTCGTAATTCCTCATTACATGGTCCGCGTTTTGTGTACGTATGTTTAATGTCTTTTCTCGCTAGCCTCGTTCAAGAATAGAATCCCCCGCGTATTTGCTATGTGCTCAACCACGCCATGTTTAACCAACAAGTTCACGCTCCAGAGCGCTTGCTGACCACTTGCTACATGTCACCTGCCTATAGTATACCGTGCGCAAAGCTTCCAGGTGCATCTTTGCGAGCGTCATGTAGGGGGAGCCCGCGAAAGGTTGGCTCATAACGCACGCGCATCACAAACGCGAAGCTTTGCGTGTGCTGTTCTAAAACTGCATATACAAAAGTATATGCTCACGCTGAGCTGCCGTCGACGCGAGAGAGGCATGTCAGCGGATGCTATGCTTTGCGCAGTGTGCAAATCCATGGAACTATGGTTTGCGAAGATTTTGTTACTCGGAGTGATCCTACGATAGTATTCAGGTGACTTGTCGAATATTGAAGTTCTTTGTCACGTGTTTTGTCTCAAGTGAAGTGAACGCGACAGGGGCAAGTGACTGATAATTATTATTGAATTACTTTTAAGTATTGCAGCCCAATGCAGGGCTAACATGAGTTGGGGACATAAATACAATTGGAAAGATTAACAATACAATCACAAGTTCTTCAGCAGAACAAATATTGTTACATCCTAAGCATAACTACCTACAAAAAGAAAAAAAGAAACCATATCAGTCATTCCAGTAAACAGTTATTTTCGAAAAAAAACTATTTGAACATATAAGTACATGTGAAGATGGCCTTAAGATGCTGCCTACGTCTCGTTGGAAGAGCATTAGCATACGCGATGTGATTATCATTAGATAACCGACATATGGACGATGTGATTATCATTAGATAACCGACATTAGATAACTGACATTAGATAACCGAAGTCTGGTGATGGCAGAGTATATCGCATTATCAAAGACAGTGATCTTAGCATCTTTTCATAGCCACTGAGTCCTACGCCCGTTTTTGTGCTGAACACTCGTTCACTTTCATCTTATCATCATGGCTTTGCTATCCCCTGACGAGGCTACACATATGCTAAATGATAGTAATCGCTCCTTGGTTCATTTCAACGCGCGTAGCCTCCGCAAAAATTCGGATAATATTTATAAGTTTATAGATTCACTCGTGCATTCTTTCTCCATCATTTGCGTCTCTGAAACATGGCTCTGCACTTATGACGTCAATCTGTTCGGCCCGTCATCGTACGTAGCTGAGTACTGTAACCGTTGTTCAGACAGCTATGGCGACTCAGCAATATTTATCGCCCCAGATCTGTCCTACACCCGCCGAAAAGATCTTTCCTTAGGCATCTCGCATTGCGAGTCCGTGTGGATTGAATTAGATCGTTCTTTTTTAAACGATAATAACAACGTTATTCTGGGGTGTATTTACCGTTCCCCTTCTTCGAATATGAGGAATTTCATTTTTCGCCTGGATACCATTCTGCATCAGTTATCATCTGAAGGCAAGCGCGTTGTGCTAGTTGGAGACATCAACATCAACTTGCTTAACACAGACAATCATGCATGCAGAGAATATAATGACTGCTTCAGTGGATACGGTTTTGAGTCTCTCATTTCATCTCCTACTAGATGTCCTATTTCTGGTGCTGCTTCATTGCTTGATCATGCCATCTGTTTTTTCTCGCCCTCTCCCCCTGCAGGAGTAATTGATGTGAACACCACTGATCATTATCCTATATTTCTTCCTTTCAACGTCATGAAGCCATTTGATCCACCCACGCGTGTTACTTCCGTACTGAACCAGGAATTGTTTTTCAATGCCATTATTAAAACTGATTGGACCAGTGTTACGTCCTTATGCAATGTAGACCAGGCATTCAACAAGTTTTCTTCCCTTTTCCTTAAAGCCGTAGAAGAATGTACTAAAACAGTCAAATGTAAAAAGACGTACAAATATCCCAAGAACCCATGGTTATCTGAGCGACTGCTAAAATGTATGCGTAAAAAAGATAACCTGTACAGAAAGGTAAAAAAACAATCATTTAACACTGATTTAGCTTCACGCTATAAAAAATACTCGAATGTTTTTTCGTGTCTCTTGAAAAATGCCAAGAAAAAATATTATGATTACCAAATATCTAGTGAAAAAAACAACTCTAGAAGACAATGGCAACTCTTAAACGATTTTCTAAATCGATCAAAACATAGTTCACCTTTGCAGACAGTCATATATAAAAGCGTTACACATGATAACCCTGAAAGTGTTGCTGATGCTTTTAGTAGACATTTTTTTGAAATTTTTAGTGAAAAACATAGCCGTTCTTGCTGTAATCTGTAGCGTTGTAATCATTCTTTTTTTTTCTTTTCCCCGTGAGCCCTGATGATGTTTCTACAGCAATCAAAAGTCTTAAAGAAACCGGCCCTGGTATAGATGAAATCTCAGCACGACACTTAAAATTTGCAATAGACATTATTTCTGAACCACTTTCTATAATTATAAACCTTGCGTTCAAGCATGGCAGTTTCCCTACTTCTCTAAAAATAGCTAAAGTCCTTTCGATCTTTAAAAAGGGTGACAAGCAATCTATTTCTAACTATCGCCCCATCTGTATTATTTCTTCCCTGAGCAAGGTCATCGAAAAACTGTTAATAACTCGGCTAAACAAGTACCTTAATAAATTTAATATGCTGAAGCCCTGTCAATTTGGCTTTCGCGCTGGAAGTTCTACTAACCTTGCTATTCTTTCCCTATCAGACTTCATCAAGCACTCTATAGACGCAGGATTTGTAGTAGGGTCAGTTTTCTTAGACTTCACAAAGGCATTCGATACCATCAATCATCTCATTTTATCCAAGAAACTCGAATTATACGGTATTACAGGTCCATCCCTCAAATTTTTAAACAGTTACCTCCTTAACCGAAAGCATACTGTTTACATATCGGGCTCATTTTCTTCTACTAAAACAATAAATCAAGGGGTTCCTCAAGGGTCATTACTGGGTCCATTACTTTTTTTACTTTACAATAATGACCATCCTGACATTATACACATGGCTCACTGCGTTTTATATGCTGATGATACTACCATTTCCATTGCTGATAGATGTATTGACAATGTCACTAATAAATTAAATGCTGTACTTTGTAGTGTGTCTAAATGGTGCCTGGAAAATTTCTTAATCATAAATCCAAATAAATCTAAGTTTATGGTTTTTAGAACAGCTCAACGCAAGTTAACTTCCTCTCCACAGCTCTCAGTTGACTCTCATTTGATTAATATCAGCGACAGTGTATCTTTTCTTGGCGTTCACCTCGACGCTAACCTTAACTTCGCTCTCCATATTGCTCACATTAGAAAAACGGCAGCATTCAGCATTCGCGCATTACTCAAAGCTCGCTCATATTTTTCTCATAAAGCACTCCTTTCACTTTACTTCGCATTCATTCATTCTCGTATCACTTATGGCATCGCATCATGGGCGAATACTTACCAGTGTCATATTTCATTGGTACAACACCTACAAAATCGAGCTATTCGCGCTATTTTTAACTGTTCTCGCGACAGTAGCACCGCTCCCCTTCTTCAACGCACTAAAATCTTAACTGTTAACTATCTATTCAGGTTTAGCCTAATTATGTTTTTGCATAAACAGATAATAAATCAACTTTCTGCTCAATTTATTGATCCTAAGATGTGAGTTGATACTAACACAACCAGGTTCGCGGCTAATAATAACTTTTTACTTCCTAAGGTTCGTACTAACTATGGTAAATCATCTTCTCTCTTCTGTACCATCACCATACGGAATAATTTGCCAACTTCGCTAAAATGCAAAGTTTCTTTATTTTCATTTCTAAACTCATTAAAAGAGTACTTGTTAAATAGTTGATTTATCATCTTGTTTGTGTTGTTTCATGCTGATTATTTGTTTTTTGATTTCATGCCTTTTTGTTTTCATTCTGCTTTATATATTTTTGCTTCTACGATTCTAACAGCTGCTTGTGCTTTTATTATTTGTGATGATCACCGAGGGTCCCGTTGCAGTCTTGTACTTTGGGACCCTCTTCTGTATATTTTACTCCCTGTAACATCCTTTTATGACATGATAATAAACTGATTGATTGATTGATTGATTGATTGACATATTTTCTTCAATGCACTGGACCACACTGCTCATGCTTCAAAAAAAGCTCGAAACAAGCATGCGACCTGCGAAGCCCGAAGCTTACCAACTTTTAGGTTCCTTTAGTACCACTCATACATCATTTTGCTCAATGTGAATATAGACATTTCTTCAGGTGTTTGTTCATTAGTATTTATTGTCTGCTAGTGAAGTGTTTCCAGCCCAAATGGGCAAGCTCCCATGTGTGTCGACACCAACCTTGTTTATGTGCTCCTTGTGTCACTGATCATGGATGCCTCCTCTTCACATGCTATCATCATTGACTGATCTTCGCAAATAATATGATCAGCACATGCCAATAAAGAAAAAACATATCAGGACTCTCACCGTCACTGCCATGCCACTTAGATGCTATAAAAAATTCCATGCTTAGTGAGACCGTAAAGTACTCCCATTTTACTATGCATAATAATTCAGATTTTTGTAGTGGTAGCTACATTGGCTACATTATCGCCATTTTGCTGCATTCGGTGGTTGCACCACTCACCGCGTCATCTGGCATGCGACAGAGAAGCAAATCCTATCGCAACTGCATTTATAATTGAAAGTCAACATGGTGTGCACGTGTTCAACTTTATTGTGCTGTTCAGACTTAACAAAGGAGGGGATGATATTGCATCGTGAATATATAAGTGGCGGCTCGGTTGGGCTCGTTGACAGATATGAAAAGTGAGTCGGAGCCATGGGCTTAAAGAGCCATGGACTTCAGAACGAAACCAAAAAGAGGCACCGAGCTGAGTAAACAGAGGAAGAATGAGCCACATGTCTCGGAAAGCATTGCCGTGCAAAGAACTAGTCTGAAAACGATATATTTGGTGGGCATACGCAGCAGCTCTGTGAACCCAGCTTGCCGGCCATTTCCTATGGCACGCTGTGTTCGCAAAGCTACTGCGAATGCTAGCTAAATTTTTCCAATAAGAATAACCGTATCTCTCGCTACACATACCCAGGTATAACTGAAATAAATCACAGCGATTTTCAAGTGGCATTTTGTGCCAGCCAAAACAACCAGACCATCATGAATATGGCTGAAAAAAATTCCACATCTTTCTTAAACTTCGAAACTCGTCCTGCTTGCCTACAGGGCTGTGTTATCGCTCATTGACACTGGCTTACCTGGGACCGTTATCGCTATAAGTGAGGCTTTTTTTGCCAAGTCTTGGCCATAGTGGCACTATATTCATTAGGTGGATGTGACAATACAGGTGCTCTAGAGGTTGTTGCTGCTTATCTCATATAAGTAAAATCTCCAGGAAACGTTGCAATTTTGTTTTCAAGTGCGTAAATTGAAACTAAATTTTGTGTAGTTCAGCACAGCATTTTTTGTTTGGCCTGCGTTACAGCTCGTAAGTTTATTTTTTAGTGTTTTCTAAAAAATAAATCAGTGTGATTATACTGCATGTGTTTCAGCTCAGAGTGTAATTCAGAGCTTATAAAGCTCAGCACATCGATCGATATGTGGGGTTTAACGTCCCAAAACCCCCATATGATTGTGAAGGACGCCGTAGTGGAGGGCTCCGGAAATTTAGACAACCTGAAGTTTTTAACGTGCACCCAAATCTGAGCACACGGGCCTACAATGTTTCTGCCTCCATCGGAAATGCAGCCGCCGCAGCCGGGATTCGATCCCGGCTGCGGCAGCTGCAGCCGGGATCACCACGGCGGGGTAACTCAGCACATCGCTTCAGTCATTAAGATCAAGTAATCAGTGCTGGTTTGCTGTTCTATTATGAAATTATTTTCGGTTTGTGTGCACGCAGCTTCACCTAGCTATTGCTTTGATGCCCTCAAGGGCCACCTTGAGTCGGCTTATGAGAGTTCCAAGGACTTCCATTTGGTGCCAAGTGTTGGGTTCTGCATGTTTGCCTCACCTCATAGTATAGATAGAGCAAGGGTTGTTTCGAATAGCAAATTTTTGTTTCACGTCTTCCGGCCGGTGGGTTTATTGCACACACTTGGCAAGTCCATTTTTGCCATTTTTCGCTCATGGCTATGTTTCACGCACCCCCATAAAATTCGTTGCCATATGCTTGTTTCTGCAATAAACCAATATGTGTGACAGCTAACACACCATTCAATTTTGAAATTGCAGTTGCTGCTTGAACGAAGTAATATATTCGTATAGAAGATCAACTGCTTGCACAGCACATTTCAGATTTATTTATTGTGGAATATTTACAACCGCAATGAATGTGAGTTTTCTCTGTTTTTTCAAGACTTCTTTTGACAGCAGCTGCAATTTCACACTACAAAAGTGCGTGAGTTGTCCCACACATTGGGTCATTGCTGAGATATGCGTTTCCAACGAATGTCATGGGCTTGCGTAAAAATATTCACAAGTAAAATATGGCAAATACGGACCTGCCAAGTGCGTTTTGGACCAGCCAGTTAGGTACAAGTGAACTGGAAGTTTACTGAAGAAATCGACCCGCACTTCAACTATTATTTGTTGCAGTAAATAAACCGTGTTCTACACATGGCAGCGTTAGCATCAGTCGAAGCAGGTCCCATGTGGTGGAGTGAAGCTGCTGCTGTACAGCCGTCACCACCTTTAACTTGAATGCTTCGGCGCATGGCCTTCGCTTGCTTGGACTGAGGTCAGCGCCACCAAGCGTTGAATATGAGAATGCTTGCTGCTGTTAGGAATAGACGTAGCACGCATCTGTTTCACTAGTAAATTTCTGGTTCCAGACTGCCTGGCCGGCGGGCCGACTGCGTTCCCTTCGCATTACTTCGCATCACGTTTTCGCCACGTGTCGCTCGTGGCTACGTTATCGCGTGCCCCCATGGGCACCCATGGCATTCTTTTTCTCATTTCTTTCTCGATAAGGAACCATTGCGTGGGATAGCTTAGCATCTGTCGTGTTTTAATTGGAATTGGCAGCTGCTGGTCAGAAGTAAATATACGTATAAGAACCAGAGCCAACGCACGCTAAAGGCGTTTGTAAAAGATGCACAATAAATCTGCAATTCAATAGCATTGTTGATGTTCTGATTCAGTAATTTTTAGACAGCATGAATCGAACAGCTCTCGCAATTCAGAGCGTGCCTTCCTGCTCCATTTGCACTGCACGAAAGATGCGGTCTTGGGGCACAACATTTGAGTGGCCAACACTACCTGGGCTTTAGCGTGCCTACTACGATTTAATCTTAAGATGTAAGTTTAGGCTTTTATGTGATAACTACGCACAAAAATTGCTTTGTTTGCGTTGTATTTATGCGTTTGTCTTGCTGAAAACACGCACAAACATTGCACTCCATACAACATCTTCCGTGCAGCATGAACCGTACAGAATAGATGCGGGATGCGAAATGAGTGCACTCGACCCGTCGGTCGGGCAAACTGGAAACAGAAATTTACTAGTGAAAACAACGTGCGCTAAATCTGTTGTTAACTACAGCAAGTATACCATGTTGAACGCTTGGTGGCGCTGATATCTGTTCAAGCGAGCCGAGGCCACGCATCAGAGCGTTCAGGTTAAAGCTGCTGACGGCTGTACGTGTCTGATGGGGGAAATGCGCAAAGGCATCTCTACTTTGTTTTGTCAATAATTGCATACAGAAATAACTTGGTATTGTTGAAACATAGTTAGCATCTACCTGCTGCTCGTCCTTCATTGTCTGTAGTGATCTGCAGAAGAAAGCCTCACGTGGAATCTATGATTGTACTGACATTCCAGCCATTACTGTCTCATGATGTGTGAGTGTTCGCTTGGGCACGGTTTGTTTGAACGATAGTCCTACTTTTGAAAAAGAGTTCCTCATTTGGTTAGGCTGTATGAAAAGCATATAAACTTCTTTACAAATGCATATCTACTGCTAGTGCTTCCTTAGAGAGCTGATAATCAACTGCTGTAGTTCCAGCGATAGGCATCTCAAAATGAACAGAAATGAATTTGTGTTCTTTATTTTTCTGGAGCTGTGCGATTAGCAAAAACTTGTGTGCGAAACAAATTCCAATAATAGAGTGTGAGTGTGAATCAAATATTTTTGAACATTTGTTGAATATTTTTAATATTTCAAAGTGAAGAAAAGCTGCAAAAGATTCCTAAGCACGTTAATACAGAATAGAAATTTGGCATAATCTTTTCGGCTTGGTTGGTGAAGATCTGGAGGAAAGGTGCTCCCTTGTTTTGTCAAAGATGAGGTATTTCAGACCGGATTGTGTTTATTTATCATATTTGGTGCAACCAATGGGGTGTCGACAGCAGTTTACACGTAAAGAGTTACTCCTCTCCCCCTCCCCAACAACTTCTGTGGAGGCCCTTTTTTTTTTGGTTGACAAGGGCGTGCTCCTTTCGAATTTTGAGCTGCTGATCTGCCGCGCAGATGCCTGTGTATAAAAACCACTGAAATTCAGATAGTGAAAAGGTATGTACAATTTTTTTCGGACCTTTTGGTTTGAAATATAAATAAAGCTTCCACCCCTGCCATGCAGGTCTGAACCAGCGCTTTCGTGGGTCAATCTGATTATGCCCACAGCGTAGTCCATGAAGCGATGAAACATATAAACAAAAATGAAGGGGTGAATTTAATTTTAATGGCACAGTGCATCTTTATGTTAGAACCAGCGTTTTCTGAAATCAATACATTTGCTACCATAGCTCGGAAGGCAGCTTTTCCGCATAGTAGTTTTGTAGTGAGAAAAAAGCAATTAAAAAAATCTCAAGGGGCCGCATTCAATTGAGCATTGACTGTTGTCTTTGGGAAGTTGCAATAGTGAAACTTTCAGTGTAACATAATCGACTAGCAAGTGCTACACGAAAAATGTTTGAAGCTTTGAATAATGGCACACTGTTAACTTTTTTTCTGAAAGTAACAGCAAAAATTTGCAACAAACCTATTTAAGTTCACTTATCAAATTGGGCAATGTTGTGATGAATTGTTCGTCTTTTCCATGCCCTGCAGTGCCGCCTGAAGCCTTGTGGAAAAGGAAGCAACGCAGAGCAACTCAAAGTTAAAGCTGAGACGAAAAAAGTGGAAAAAATAAACAAAGAAGTCTTTTTCAGTCCTACACTACTGTACAAGCCTGCTGTTTCTGCCTATGCGCACGTAAAGGTGCACGTTTATATCCACAATGCATGTATTTACGTAACGAGAAGAAATACACGAGAACCCGCCATGTAAAAACACACCAGCCTGGTTCTTACCGAACCACACCAGTCCGGGTTTTCTCAAAACACACCAGCCCGGGTCTTGGCAAAACACACCAGTCTGTCACACCAAAAACGGCCGTATACACCAGACCGGCCGTATACGCCAGAAACTGTGTCTTAATTCCCGCTCTGGTGTGAACGGGAAAAACACACTAGACACGGCCTGGTGGATTTTTCGACTAGGGATTCTTTTGGCGGAGAAATCTGCCATACTTTATTCTGTTTTATTTCTACTTTGGACTGCAAGTTGAAGTACGAACTATCTAATGACTAGTATTTCGATATGCATGATTGTCCTGCACTCGTTGGGGGACAATAATGAAGGCCAATTAATAATGTCATAATTCACCTGCGCAGGCAGGGTAACAAATTTTGCAAACAATTTTGTAAGTTACTAGCGGGAGCCTTAGTTTTAAACCTACTTTTCCACAATTGCTGGTAGGTGTCAGAACTCGCCAGTTCAATTTTCGCAATCACGGGGGTCGTGCTGTTAGGACGAGTGCTGAACTTGTTTTATTATAGCATGGCCCCCGACTAAAACGCTTGTGCAGCGTTTTCTTTTTATCTACAGCATTCTATTCAAAGATTAGCAAAAAAGACTAAAATGGGTGTTATTTAAAATATGAAGATAACCTAGCGCAACAGTGCCGACTGCAATAATTTTTGTACACAATCAGTTTACAGGTTCACGCTTTTGTGATGTGAAATAGTGATGTGAAAAAAAATGATGCACATCCGTGAAAGTGCAATTAATGCATGTTACGTTCAACCAGTTATATCCATAATGTCATGCCACATGCCATAAAATAATGTTGCCTAGGATTAGTAAACTGTGTTTTATTGTAAATGCCATTTACTGGGATCACTGTAATAGTGATGGTTTGCTATGCTTTTTTCATATTTTTCAGACACCAGCACAGTTCTGGGACACGTATGTGTTTTTTATTACATTTCATGACTTGAATGTACTTGGCCATAGTGTTATCTAACTATATTTTAAGTTTTCCTAAATTTGTAGTAGTCAGATGACCTTGTTCGAAAAGCACTTTTAGATGCTAAGTATGCTTGATGAACTACAAGCATTTTTAAATGTCATGTCTCCACGACTATCAGAAGCAGCAGTCTAGTTTAGGCTCACATGTATTTTTTACTTCTTCTTATTCTATCATTTCCTCCTTCAATCCCCTTTCTCCAGTGCATGGTAGCACACCGGCCACTCATCTGGTTGACCTTCCTGCTTTTCCTATCTCTAACACCTCCCTATCTATCTATCTATCTATCTATCTATCTATCTATCTATCTATTTATCTATCTATCTACCTATCCACTATTGTCTGGGTGCTCTCGCGATTGTCTGCCTCATTGGAAACAGGCCAGAATTAGCATGGGAGGGTGATATTGTCACGTGATCACAGAACGACCACAATGTCTGTTCACAGGAGCAGCACTGGACGTCGAGCCGAACCGAACGTTAGAGCACGAGCACACACCAACCGTCCTCTTCTTCTTTCACACCATGGCACATACTCGCATTGGCATGGCTAAACCTCGTTCCATTCCTGTGGCATTACCCCCCCTTCGAAAAAAAAAGTACCACCCCGATGACCAATGCCGATTAACAGTTAAAGTAGTCGCGTACACGCACAAAGACGCGTGAAGAAGCAGTGTCAGGTGGCTCGGGGGTAGTGTGGCTTCATCCGTGACACATGAACAATGTCGGGCTGCTGGGAACATCGAGATCGCGGAGCTGTGTCTTCAAGCAGAATTTCGTAGTTGACATCTGTGAGGCGCCGTAGTACTCTATAGGGACCGAAGTAGCGGTGAAGTAACTTTTCCGAGTGGCCCCTTTTGCGAACGGGGATCCACAGCCAGACCAGATCACCGGGTTGGTAAATGACATGGCGATGACGGGAGTTGTACCTCTGCGAGTCGATTCGTTGTTGATTTCGGATCCGCTTGAGTGCAAGCTGGCGGGCCGCGTCGGCGAGCCGGAGAAAGTCGTTCGCATCAGTAGTAATATCGGTCGTGTCAGGCAACAGCATGGCATCAAGCACCGTAATTGCTTCTCGGCCGTGAAGCAACCGGAATGGAGCAAAGCCCGTAGTCTCTTGAACCGCAGTGTTGTAAGCGAACGTTACGTATGGCAAAATTGCATCCTAGTTCTTGTGATTACGGTCGACGTACATAGATAGCATGTCAGCGAGCGTCTTGTTTAATCTCTCTGTCAGACCGTTGGTTTGTGGATGGTATGCGGTTGTTTTGCGATGAGCTGTTCCACTAAGTCTCGTGACATCTTGCATCAATTGGGCTGTAAAGGCTGTTCCACGGTCAGTGATAAGAACTGTTGGCGCTCCATGGCGGAGGACGATGTTGTTGATAAAAAAATACGCAACCTCATTGGCGGTGCCTCGTTGTAGGGCTTTCGTTTCGCAGTACCTCGTTAAATAGTCAGTAGCAACTACGATCCAGCGGTTGCCATCATGTGACTTCGGAAAGGGCCCAAGCAAGTCCATGCCGATTCGTTCAAACGGTTGTGACGGGGGTGCAACAGGCTGTAATAAACCAGCAGGGCGCACAGGTGGGGCTTTACGGCGCTGGCAATGATTGCAAGTTTTAACGTAATGCTTGACATCCTGGGTGAGCTTTGGCCAGTAGTAGCGAGTCCGAATCCGGGCAAGGGTACGTGCGAATCCTAGGTGGCCGGAGGAAGGCTCGTCGTGGCAGGCAGATAAAATGTCAGCACGTAACCCTGGTGGAACGACGAGGAGGTACTCAGTCGCATAAGGTTCGAAGTTCTTTTTGTAGACGATGTCGTTGCGGAGACAAAATGACCCTGAACGTGCAAATGCCGATGGTGGACTCGAGCTGCGACCTTGAAGGTCTTTGATAAGTTGTTGGATCTCTGAATCATTCCACTGTTGTTGGGCCAAGCCGGATTCAATGACTGCACAAAGAAAATGGCCATCGGTATCATCGTCCCTCGATGTCGTCGTGAGGGGTGCGCGCGAAAGGCAATCAGCATCAGTGTGCCTGCCGCCCGACTTGTAGACGACTGTAACTTCAAATTTTTGAAGGCGTAAGCTCCACCTCACGAGGCGCCCTGAAGGGTCCTTGAGATTGGCCAGCCAACAGAGGGCATGATGGTCCGTAACTACTCTGAATGGACGGCCATACAGATACGGTCGGAACTTTGTTATCGCCCAAATAACAGCAAGACATTCCTTCTCCGTGGTCGAGTAGTTAGTTTCCGCAGATGACAAAATGCGGCTAGCATAAGCGATGGGATGTTCAGCGCCGTCTTGCCACTGGACGAGTACTGCACCAAGACCGATGTTGCTTGCGTCAGTGTGAAGTTCGGTGGTGGCATCTTCTTCAAAGTGCCCTAGTAAGGGTTCACTCTGAAGGCATTGCTGAAGCTGGGAAAAAGCGGCTCTCTGCTCTGGACCCCACACAAAAGGAGTATCCTCCTTCATTAAACGGGTAAGGGGTTCAGCGATGTTGGCAAAGCTCTGGACAAAGCGCCTGTAGTAGGCGCAGAGACCCAAAAACCGGCGCAAATCCCGTTTGTTCGAAGGTGGAGGAAATGCAGCAACAGCCATGGTCTTTTCTGGGTCTGGTCTAATGCCATCGTGACTGATAAGGTGGCCGAGGAACTTTAGTTCTTTGTAGCCGAAATGACACTTCTCCGGTTTTAGAGATAGGCCTGCGGATCGAATAGCGCCGAAGACGGACTGAAGTCGTTGTAAACGTTGCTCAAATGTTTTGGAAAAAACAACGACGTCGTCTAAATACACGAGGCAGGATTCCCACTTCAGACCGCACAGGACGGTGTCCATCATCCTTCGGAACGTTGCCGGTGCAGAGCACAATCCAAATGGTAACACTTTGAATTCGTAGAGGCCATCGGGAGTTATGAATGCTGTTTTTTCCCTGTCACGTTCATCGACCTCGATCTGCCAGTAGCCGCTGCGTAAATCCAATGAGGAAAAATATCGGGCATGTCGAAGTCGATCCAGTGAATCATCTATGCCTGGGAGAGGGTAGACGTCTCTCTTCGTCACTTTGTTGAGCTTCCGGTAATCGACGCAAAATCGAAGAGTGCCGTCTTTCTTTTTAACAAGTACGACGGGTGACGCCCATGGACTGTTCGAGGGTTAGATGACGTCGTCGTCGAGCATCTGTTTCACTTGAAAACGTATTGCCTCTTGTTCTTTTTGCGACACGCGGTAGGCGTGCTGTCGTACAGGCCGTTCGGTAGGGTCCGTTATAATGCGGTGCTTCACGGTTGGGGTCTGCTTGATTTTGGAGGTGGACGCAAAGCAATCACTATACGTACGTAAAATCATGCGTATCTGCTGCTGCTGCACACAGGATAGCTGGCAATTCACGTCAACCGTACTGGCTATATCAGTGTTACCTTCGGCAGCAGTGGCAATCGGAGCGATAGTGGAACATTCTGCGTCATCGATGGCTTCAAAGTTCGCGATTTCTGTTCGCTTTGCTAAGTGTTGGTACTGGCCGCCAAAATTCGTGATCAGAAGCTGAGTCCTCCGATGTTTCAGTTTGACGATAGCACGCGTGACACAAATCTGCCGAGCCAAGAGCACCGAGAGGTTAGTTTCCGCGATGCCACTACTCTTGGAGTCACAGTCGCTCTCCACCGTTACCAACATACTGGCTCGCGGTGGCAGTGCGATGGTGTCGTCAGCAATTCGAAGTGTTGTGGTCGGCGCAACTGCATCCTTTCGTAGGGCTGTATGGTCGTTAAATAACGTTTTGAGCAGGTCGCGAAGGTTAATAATGGCTCCATGCTCGCAGAGAAAATCCATTCCGAGAATCAGGTTTTGGGAGCATTCGCGCAATACAACGAAGGAAACAATGTACGTCGACTCACGAATTCGGAGGCGTGCAGTGCACATTCTTAGCGGTGTCAATAGGTGACCTCCCGCAGTCCGGAGGTTGGTTCCATGTCCCCAAGGAGTCGTTACCTTTCTTAGCTGTGCAGCGAGGTCAGCGCTTATAACAGAATAATCAGCACCCGTATCTACCAAAGCGGTCAGCGGGTGGTTGTCGAGAAGAACAGAGATACGAGCAGAGACCTGTTTGTCGTCGATGGCACACGTCGGTGAAAGAATGTCGTCGGATGTCGGCAGGCGAATCGGGGGAGGGTCTTGTAACGGTCGATCAACAGCGGCCTCACCCCCAGAGGTCGCTGTTCTTAGTTACCCCGGCGCGGGCTTGTGGATCTAGGTGATCTTCCTGCAAGGACGTCCGCAAAGGTTGATTGTTGGCCAGGTGACGTGGAACGCCGTGGAGATGGTGAGCGGGATTGGTGACGCGGAAGGTTTGAGGATCGTTGGCTTGCCAAGTATTCGGCGATAGCACGGGGCCGCTCACCATCTCTGGGTCGACGAGCATCCGGACGAAAGCCGGGAAGACCCATGTGCCTGTAGGCGCACTCACGGTAGATGTGACCTGGTTCACCACAGTGATAACATAGAGGCTGGTTGTCGGGAGCACGCCATACACTGGATTTGCGTGTAAGGGGTGGGTTGCCGTACTGCGGTGGTCCCGAGTAGAACGACGGTGCCGTCTCCAGGGTGGACGGACGGGATGGATAGCCAATAGCCGGTGCAGGAGTACGCAGTGCTTCCGCGTACGTTAATAGCGGAGCTTTGGCTGGACGCGGGGCCGTCATGGGTTGGACTTCGGCTGCACGCAGAGTCATGGGGTGCACCAGCTGCCGGACCTCTTCACGAACGACATCCGTTAAAGCAGCAACATGGGGCGGAGAAGACACCACGTGCAGCTTTTGCAGATCATCGCGCACAATACTGCGCACGAGCTCCGTCAGGTCTTTTACAGTCGTGACGTCAGGTGTTTGTAGGGCCGACGTCACTGACGAAAGAGTGCCAGGACGTTCATACTGGTACGAACGCTGCCTTAGCATTCTCTCCATTGTCGTGGCTTCGCGAAGGAAATCCTCTACAGTGCCGGGAGGGTTCCGCACGAGTCCCGCGAACAGCTGCTCCTTCACTCCCCGCATTAGGAGGCGCACCTTCTTTTCTTCCGTCATTGAAGAGTCGGCTCGCCTGAACAGCCGTGTCATGTCCTCAACGAACATGGCAACACTCTCGTTCAGACGCTGGTTTCGGGAATTGAGGAGCCGTTCCGCTTGCTCCTTTCGGTCAGAGCTTCGGAAAGTATTTCGCAGCTGGTTGCAAAACTCTGGCCAGGTTGTCATAGTGGCTTCATGGTTTTCGAACCAAGTGCGCGCAGAGTCCTCGAGATAAAAGTAGACGTACCGAAGCTTTCGCTGCTCGTTCCACTCGTTGACGCTGCCGCAATGGTTGTAGTCGTCGAGCCAGTCGTCGACGTCCTCATAAGGGTCACCGTGGAACGGCTTCGGAGTACGCGGGACGTTGAAGAACCATGGAGGAGGCAGCGTTGATGTTTCTTGGGTTTGCGCTTCCGCACTAGCCATAGTACTGCCGAGTTGAGGAAATGGTCCGAATTCAGGAGGTAGGCCGAGTTGTCGCCTGCTACGCCGTAGGTCAGCTGGTTCTTCCAAGTCGCGGCTAGTGTCGGGACCTTGCTGCTGATTGCAGTGCATACAACACTACCCCGCACTTCCACCATAAAATGTCAGATGATCACAGAACGACCACAATGTCTGTTCACAGGAGCAGCACTGGACGTCGAGCCGAACCGAACGTTAGAGCACGAGCACACACCAACCGTCCTCTTCTTCTTTCACACCATGGCACATACTCGCAATGGCATGGCTAAACCTCGTTCCATGCCTGTGGCAATATGATTTGACGATAACGTCTGGCTGGTCATTACGTGAAAGAAGTCATAGTTTTATTAAAAAATCGAAGCAATGTGTGCCATAGCAACATATTCGAATGTTTTACGAAGCAAGGGTAGCATGTTTCAGAGCAAGGAGCAAGATTAACTGTAGTAAACGTGCGCTTAATAAGTAATCAAGTTTTCTGTGGCGTGGCCATGGTAGATGACCACAAGACTCGTGCGTAGTGACGGCGTTGATGAGACGCACCTGTCTTGGGCAGCTCATGCAAATACTTAGGGCTACTTAATCATCGTGTGTCACCACTGGTGGCATTTTATGTTTACAGCGCATTTATATGTGGACGGCCGCTCCAGGTACACTTTTGGCAGTGTGCGTGTGTGTGTGTGTATGTGTGTGTGTGTGTGTGTATGTGTGTGTGTGTGCGTGTGCGTGTGCGGGCGTGTGTGCGTGCGTGTTGAGAGCCCAATACGTAGAAGCTCCTGCCTGCGGTTGTGACAAGAGCCGCGCGCTGATCGTTGCCGTGATAGTGCGGCAACCATAGGTACCCCTCCCCCTTGTTCGCTAACAAGTTAAACGCACGCGCAGACAACCCCTGCCGGGAAGGCGATGGCGATGTGCGTTCACTCCACCGAAAAAGGAGGCTAGCGCATCCTTCGTCGTGTATATATATATATATATATATATATATATATATAATGAATTATACAGGTGTTGTATGTCGAGAAAGCTTCAGACACCGCTTGGCGAAAGGTGCTTTATGAGGCAGATCTGGCTACCAGCGAGAAGCGTGCGTGAGCTACTACTGCAGCCAAATATCATCATAGTCTTCTTCAATAACAGGAGAGCGTCCGTCATTCAGATTCATTACAATTACTCCCTGAGAAATAAGTAACCATCCTGGTGACCTATGGACAAGTAAACATGGTAGGGTCGTAGTACCGTTTAAGTCCCAACACGTGGACAACTTCCAGGCCACGACGACGTTGGTCAGAAGATGGTTCCAGTGGCACGTTGATGTTTCTTGGGTTTGCGCTTCCGCACTAGCCATAGTACTGCCGAGTTGAGGAAATGGTCCGAATTCAGGAGGTAGGCCGAGTTGTCGCCTGCTACGCCGTAGGTCAGCTGGTTCTTCCAAGTCGCGGCTAGTGTCGGGACCTTGCTGCTGATTGCAGTGCATACAACACTACCCCGCACTTCCACCATAAAATGTCAGATGATCACAGAACGACCACAATGTCTGTTCACAGGAGCAGCACTGGACGTCGAGCCGAACCGAACGTTAGAGCACGAGCACACACCAACCGTCCTCTTCTTCTTTCACACCATGGCACATACTCGCAATGGCATGGCTAAACCTCGTTCCATGCCTGTGGCAATATGATTTGACGATAACGTCTGGCTGGTCATTACGTGAAAGAAGTCATAGTTTTATTAAAAATCGAAGCAATGTGTGCCATAGCAACATATTCGAATGTTTTACGAAGCAAGGGTAGCATGTTTCAGAGCAAGGAGCAAGATTAACTGTAGTAAACGTGCGCTTAATAAGTAATCAAGTTTTCTGTGGCGTGGCCATGGTAGATGACCACAAGACTCGTGCGTAGTGACGGCGTTGATGAGACGCACCTGTCTTGGGCAGCTCATGC
This sequence comes from Rhipicephalus microplus, assembly GCF_013339725.1. Lineage (NCBI taxonomy): Eukaryota > Metazoa > Arthropoda > Arachnida > Ixodida > Ixodidae > Rhipicephalus > Rhipicephalus microplus. The sequence continues at coordinate 82,664,806 of NC_051174.1, forward strand.
AAATACTTAGGGCTACTTAATCATCGTGTGTCACCACTGGTGGCATTTTATGTTTACAGCGCATTTATATGTGGACGGCCGCTCCAGGTACACTTTTGGCAGTGTGCGTGTGTGTGTGTGTATGTGTGTGTGTGTGTGTGTATGTGTGTGTGTGTGCGTGTGCGTGTGCGGGCGTGTGTGCGTGCGTGTTGAGAGCCCAATACGTAGAAGCTCCTGCCTGCGGTTGTGACAAGAGCCGCGCGCTGATCGTTGCCGTGATAGTGCGGCAACCATAGGTACCCCTCCCCCTTGTTCGCTAACAAGTTAAACGCACGCGCAGACAACCCCTGCCGGGAAGGCGATGGCGATGTGCGTTCACTCCACCGAAAAAGGAGGCTAGCGCATCCTTCGTCGTGTATATATATATATATATATATATATATATATATAATGAATTATACAGGTGTTGTATGTCGAGAAAGCTTCAGACACAGCTTGGCGAAAGGTGCTTTATGAGGCAGATCTGGCTACCAGCGAGAAGCGTGCGTGAGCTACTACTGCAGCCAAATATCATCATAGTCTTCTTCAATAACAGGAGAGCGTCCGTCATTCAGATTCATTACAATTACTCCCTGAGAAATAAGTAACCATCCTGGTGACCTATGGACAAGTAAACATGGTAGGGTCGTAGTACCGTTTAAGTCCCAACACGTGGACAACTTCCAGGCCACGACGACGTTGGTCAGAAGATGGTTCCAGTGGCACGTTGAGGTAATTCACTGGTGACGTTTTTTGCAGTGTACGATATGGGTCATGATACATGGGAGCCAACTTGGTAAAAGGCAAGGTGCACCAGAAGGGACACGCAGCCAGACGAACGAACCTGGATTGTAGGAAGAAGTGGTAATTTGTGCGTCAGCGCCATGGTGGTACTTTTGGCGTCCTTGGTCTTGTGTTTTGAATGATCTTGCCTGCTGGCAGCCTTCTTCAGCGTATGTAGCGGCTTGAGACGGAGTCGTGGACTCTGAGGAGTCAGGTCTGTGCAAAAGAATGATGTTCATAATGCAAGAAGGTTCCATAATGCAAGAAGGAGGAAAAAAGGAGAGAACCGAGTAGTGCTTTGAATGGCGGTATAATAGGCGAACGTGTTAAACGGCAGCACTCGCTTTCAATTAGAGTGGTTTGACGACATGTACATAGACAGCATGTCACCGAGGATGCGGTTAAAGCGCTCTCTCAATCGATTGGTGTGAGGATGATAGGCGCTCGTAGTGCGGTGAACGACGTGGCACCTGCGCAGCAACGTTGTGATGACGTCTGACAAGAATACGTGACCGCTATCACTCAGTAACTCTCTAAGGTGCTCCATGACGTAATACGATGTTGTGAAGAGTGAAAGTCGCAACATATTTTGCTGTAGCCGAAGGCAGGAATGAAGTTGCAGTCATCGCGTGAAATGGTCGAGGGCAACTATGCTCCAGTGATTACCATATGCAGTGTTGGGAAGAGGACCATAGATATCGACGCCGAGAAGGTCGAACGGTTGGGAGGGGCATGGTAAAGATAATAAGGTACCACTGGCGTGATGAAAGGGAGTCTTTCGTCTCTGGCACGTCGAGCAAGCCCGACCGTCCTGTCGAATAAAGTGGTACATGCCACATCAGTGATATCAGAGCCGAATGCACGAATAAGTCTTCAGGAAACCTGCGTGGTCACATAGGGGGTCGTCATGAAACGCAGAACAATTTTCGGATTGCAGATGGCGTGGAATCTCGAGTAGCTTTTGATGTCCACCGGGTGCATAGTTGCGTCGGTACAGCACGTCGTCGCGAGGGGTGAAGCCATCAGCCCAGTCAGAATGTTTACAACCAAACCAAGGGTCCTTGCGACTTCACGTATGTAATAAATAAATTAACTGAGTATTTCACTTTCTGTGTTTCACGAAACTTCGCGGAGGCATGTCTGTCGCCCAGAGATCTCGTTGATTCCGTGGGTAAGTGATCTGAATTTCTTTATGAAGTATGACTCCCGCTGTTCGCGCTCCCGTGTGTTCTGAAAGCCGGATTGAAGGAGTATGACACTTACGCGCTTGAAAAAGTGACCAGGAAGGTTGATATGTTTGGAGAACGGCAAAATAAGGAGGCCCTTTACACGTGCTCTGAGGTTGTTGAAACGCAAAACGGAACGCGGTTTCCGTGTGTCCAGTATAATCCTGATTGCACACCTCACAGCGAATGTTGTATACCACATTGGCTGAGTCACCGTTAAGGTCGTCTTTAATTTTGTACACATACACTAGTCTGACAAATAGGCTTTGGCAGTATCTGTGGTCACAATGTGTGAATGTGTGTGCACACCCTGGAGCGACATTTCCGGCGCGGTCTACAGCCCTAATGGTGGTCCGATTTGTGTGTTTTCGCCCCGACCAGTCAATCTCTCAGTTTTTATTCCTTCGGTAAACAACCTTGGGCGGAGTCTGAAAAACGGCAGAAGCGACTACTCTTTTTAGGTATGTTGAATTGTCGGGTTAGTATAAAATTCACAGAGGGGCAGCGGTGGAGTTTGTGAGGAATAAATTTGCTCGTGAAGTTATTTCTTTCTTTCAGCTTTTTTCTCCCCTTGTTTATTCTCAGTCCAAAAAGCAAGTGCACTCAATTGCATTGTCGATCACTTTTTTTTTCGGGGTGCTTTTGACTCAAGAAGACTTCTCTCAATTGCTGTGCATGGGTGTCGAATTGCGTGATTTTAGAGCAAATTCTTCTTTATCTGTGGGCTTGAGAGTAAGGAACACCTGTTTCGCAGGGATGGGTGTGACTGCTGTGGAAATGCAGATACTGTTGGCGGTCAGTTGGTTTTTTATACAGGGAAGTAGATATGGCGGTGCCAATGAGTGGTACCGTGACATCCAGGAAGTGGACACTCTTCTGCGAATAGATGCGCGTGAATGTTATCGAAGGATGCAGGGAGTTGAAATCTGAAATGAATTCGGAAAGATTATGTTCACCATCAGCCCAAATAACGAATATATTATTGAGGAAGCATCGGTAGAATATCGGTTTGAATTGAAAATTTTCGAAGAAAGGAATCTCCAAAAAGCCATGAAAATATTTGCGTAATTTGGGGCCATTTTGGTTGTCATGGCAGTTTCATTTACTTGTAGGTAATGTTTTTGGCCGAATTCAAAGTGATTATGTTTAAGTAAAAGATTTAGGAGCACCTCTAAAGCGCTTTCGTCGAACTCACTCGACAATTTACTTTTTCCATAAGCGGCAACTGTGGCGGCGATTCTTTCAGTGTGGGGAATGTTTGCGTACAGTGATGAGGCATTCATGGTGACCAAATAGCACTCTAGAGGTACCGCAAGTTTTGAGACTTCTCGAAGAAAGGGGCTGGTATCTTCAATGTATAATGAGAATGATTGTTGGATGTTGGAGTGAATGAAACTAGAGATTTTTTTCAGTAGCAGCATCGTGACTAGAAACTGTAGGTCGGCCGGGATTGTTAATCTTGGGAAGCTTGGGTAGTAAATAGAAGCACCTGAAAGACGATTTGCCAGGTGACATCATTTTAAGCAAAGGGTACGTTATCTTACCACTCTTGCGTAATTATATTAGTGAGGCCTCATTAGTACTTTTATACTCTTCTTTCGGATCACAAGGGAGTTCTTTATAGAAATTTTCATCTGCCAGTTGGCGAAGCCCTTCTTTGATGTAGTCAGTCCTGTCGAGTACAACCACAGCACCACCCTTATCAGCTGCTTTAATAATGATGATCTGGCTGTCACTTAAACTGCGCAAAGCCTCCCACTCCTCTTTGGACAGATTGTTGCGAATGGGTGGGTGCTTTTCATATTCTCTGAATATATTACTTGGACGGCTGAAATGTACACGTGTCTCGTTGTTCACCGAGAGTCCAAGAATTATCTGAAAATTGATTTTGTTGCATGATGCTTTGGCCATAAGAACATTCTTTTAGACGCATGGTTCCGGTAAAGTTGTCCAAATCAGAGAAAGTTTAAACTCAATAATTTTGCCAGAGGCGGGGCAGAAGGTTAGACCTTTTCATAGCAGATTTGTTTGCGCAGGTGTGAAAGATTTGCTGGAAAGGTTAACGACACTGGTGACATCGGTGCTCTTTTGGGGAGATTGACGAGCGGTTACAGTTTGATTTGTATACGTTGTGGGATGATTGCTGGCGGAGTATTTTAAAGTTGGCAAAGCGCCGTCTCGCCTCAATTTCTTGTCTTTCTTGCCCTGAATTGTCAATCTCTTTTTTCCTTCGTATTTGGCCAGCTCTCCTGTTTCTGACTGCGTCAAGCTTGACTGTTTTAGCCGCGCTTGTTCTCCCTCTTTAATTTCCGCTGCCCTACGTGTACTGTGTTTTATTACGACCTGCGTAAGCCTAATAGATGCATCCTTTGAGATATTGCTCGACTGCTACTGCTCGTTTTTGAAGTTACTTATTGCGGGTTGCAGCTTAACAGTGAGACCCTTTGGTGCGAATCGCGATGAAATATATGTTTCAAGGCTTGACGCATGCATTTTAATTAAACCTTACGCTCCTATCGAAATTGTTTCTTAAGACCATAAACCACGAGACCAACATCTGCTGCAGCGGGCCGTACCTGACGGGTTGTGGAGTCAGTCCCTGCGTGGGGGAGAAGCACTGTCACTGGAAGCCTCTGGGTGGCCCCGAGTCGTGTTGTAAGGGCGTTGGTCTTTGATCTATGAGGAGCACTCCTCGGCGCTCGTGGTGATGGTCGTCGGCTCTGGCTCCCACTTGCTTCGCGGATGCTGGGGAACTCACTCCGGAAGGAAAATGTTCCCTCGGTAGACTCGGCAGTCCTAATTGTGCATGGTCCAGCCAGGTTGATGGCGGCCTCACCATATTTCGCAGAAGCAGCCATTTTAGTTGGCTGGCGATGAGGGCAACACCCTCAAAACTTGGGTGTTTACCATCAGCTGCTAGAACCGGGCCAGGCGGAAGCTATTTAAAAGCGTGATTGATATGGTAGAGAGTACTGCTTTGACGACAGTGTTATAGAAGGAGGTGGTTGAAGCGGCTCACTTCTCTGTTGAAACCTACGACGAAGGGCTGGTTGAGGCACGCGCGCCTGCGGTCTAGGGCCCTCGGTAGCACCAATGTGGTGAAGATCTTCTTAATCTCCGGGCGCTGCTCCACGATTTGGCTTACTATGTCCTTGTATTTCTCAAACACTACTGTGGCTGGGTAGGAGGCTATGTCATTGGCACCCACGTGTAACACCAGAGTGGTCACTGTGCGTGGAATAAAGTCCAGCAGCGAGAGCGCTTCCTGCATAAACAGTCCAGACTGAGTCACGAAGACGGGCGTGTTTGTTCAAAGGGGGTCAAAATAGTTGAACAGATGCTTTGATTGAGAGTTACCGATGATGACTGACGGTTAGGAATGGTGAGGGAATTTCTATGTTAACTGTTTCTTGCAGCACTTACAGTAGCCCTGAGTATAAAATCTATGAAATATATGCTCATAGTTTCTTCCGGCTACCGTAATAAAAGTTATAAACTTCGAGACTGGTGCAGTTTAGGAAAGAAAACGATAAAATGTTGTTTTATTCTTAACAGTTTCGGCTAGTGGACCAGTCTTCTTTGGAATATCTAAGCGAAATAATACAAGTTGCCGTAGCAGAGGGCCATCCTCACAGTTTGAATACCCCCAAAACAAAAAATAAAGAAAGAGAAAAAGAAAGAAAAGAAAAAACGAGACAAACGGGTGAATGAGGCAGCAACAGAGAACAAGAAGAAGCAGAAGAATAAGAGGAAGAAAAAAGGAGTGACGGAGAGCCGCCGCAAGCGGGCGGCTGATCTTCGTGTTGTTACTAGGGATAGATAAGACACGCCGCCAGTGGAGGTGACCAATTAAAAAGCAAAAAATGGCAGTGGCTTATCTCAGCTATGCCAGAATATACGTAGCGTTAGCAAAGGTTCAGCTGATTATTCTTATCTTTCCAGAGTGTCTAGGATTAGCTTGATTATCGTGCTTACTGCTGCTGCAATGACACACACGCGGCATACGTATTATGTGCCACATGCTTATTTTCTGCTCAACGTCCAGGTAGCTTCTTTATTGCCACAAAGACATCTCGGTGGTCAGTTAAGTAACACGCTGCCGTCTCTATGGCCCCAACGCGGTATTTTTAATTGTCTGCCTTTCTGCGATAGCACAGCAGCGCCCGCGCTGGCGCCAATATGTCTGTCAAGGTCATGACGTCACTCCTCTAGAAAGCTTAGCTTGATTATCATGCTTACAGCTGTTCCAATCATACACACACGGTATACGTATTATGTGGCACATGTATATTTATTTTGCCGGGCAACTACTTCAGGCTCCGATGAGCCAAGCTTCTCCGCTCTACTGCACCGTTGAGCAGCATTTGCACTCTCCTACTCCACGGCTGTATCACAGTGGCAAACGCCAGTCAGAGGCGCTATCAAGTGGCTCCAGCGCAGTGTCAGATGGCGACTGCACAGGGAAGGCACGCGCGTCGGCGTCCATATGTCTACCAATGCTATGGCGGCACTCCTCTGGAAAGCGCACACCAGCGGTGGCGAGTCGCGCGCGGCCGCGACCGAGTGCGAGGGAGGTGCCGGCTTCGGTGCGTGACACCACTGATCGTCTGCGCAGCGCATCAAATTGCGCACACACCGACGGCGAGCCGCGCGCAGCGGCGGCGAAGTATCATTGCGCATGCGCAGACCATAGAGTGCCACGCGAAATTGGCTCAGCGAGGCCAGTGTAGCTAACGCTACAAAAGTGAAACATATCGCCGCTTACTCGCATTCCACACATGGATCGAGATAAAGTTGACGTGGTTCGGTGGCTGGCCCGCAGCTTCGGGCCACACACACACAAGAAGCATACGACCCGCTCCAGCTTTAGCAAAATATTGGCCACGATGGAAAGCTAATGTGCCCTCTCCCCCATCCCCTATTTGCCCTCTCTTGCTGAAAAAAGTTCAAGCAGTCCTACTCAAAATAAATGAATGGATATTCTTTACAGGATGAACAAACATAAACGTAAATAAATATAATAAAAAATAATAAAAACAATGCCTAAAAAGAAAAATAAAAACTAATAACACTAACACGCGTCGGTTGATCTGCGTAGCATCGAAGTCGCTTATTTTCACGCGCTATATTGATCATCCTATGCGTGCAACTTCACGTACGTATATATAAATTAATTGAGTAATTCACTTTCTGTGTTTCACGAAACTTTGCGGAGGCACGTCAGTCGCCCAGAGATCTCATTAATTCCGTGGGTAAATTATCTGTATTTCTTTATGAAGTATGACTCCCGCTGTTCGCAGTCCCGTGTGTTATGGAAGCCAGATTGTAGGAATATGACACTTACCCGTTCGAAAGAGTGACCGGGAAGGTTGATATGGTTGAAAACCGCCAAATTAGGAAGGTCCTTTACGTGTGCCCTGTAGTTGTTGAAATGCAAACAGAACGCGGTTTCCGTGTGTCCAATATATTCCTGTTTGCACACCTCACAGCGCATTTTGTATACCCCATTGTCTGAGTCAAAGGTGAGGTCGTTTTTATTTTGTAGATATAGTCTGAACAGGAGGCTTTGGCCGTATCTGTGGTCACCATGCGTGTGCACATCCTACAGCGAGACTTCCCGCACGGTCTACAGCTCTGATTGTTGTCGGATTGGTGTGTTTTCGCCCTGACCAGTAAGTTTCTCGGTTTTTATTTCCTCGGTAAAACACCTTGGGTGGTGTGTGAAAAACGGTAGAGAGGCGTTTACTCTGTTTAGGTATGTTGAAGTGGCGGGTTAGTATAGAATTCAGCAGAGGGGTGGCGGCGGAATATGTGAGGAATAAATTTGCCCCTAAAGTTGTACCTTTATTTCCGCCTTTTTCTCCCATTGTTGATTTTCGGTCCAATGAGCGCGCGCGCTCAATTGCATAGTCAATTATTTTTTCGGGGTACTTCTGACGCAATAAGACTGCTCTCTATTCCAGTGCGTGGTTGTCAAATAGCGTGAATTGGCTCTGAATTGATTTCAGAGCGAATTCTTCTGTATCTGTGGGCTTGAGAGTAAGCAACACCTGTTTCGCAGTGATGGGGGTGACTGCTGTGGAACTGCAGATACTGTTGAAAGTCAGTTGGTTTTTATACAGGGAAGTAGAAATGGTGGCGCCACTAAGTGATACAGTAATATCCAGGAAGCGAACACTCTTCTGCGAATAGGCGTGAGTGAATGTCATTGAAGGATGCAGGGAGTTGAACTCGGAAATTAATTTGGAAAGACTATTTTCACCATCAGCCCACACAAAGAATATATCATCGAGGAAGCTTCGGTAGAATATCGGTTTGAATGGAGAATTTTCGAGAAAAGTAATGTCCGAAGAGGCTAAGAAAATATTTGCGTAATTTGGGCCATTTTGGTTCCCATGGCAGTACCGTTTATTTGTAGGTAATATTTTTGGTTGAATTCAAAGCTCATATGTCTAAATACAAGACTTAAGAGCACCTCCAAAGCGCTTTCGTTGAACTGACTCCTCGATTTAGTTTTTCCGTAGGCGGTGATTGTGGCGGTGATTGTGGCGGCGATTGTGGCGGCGATTGTGGCGGCGATTGTGGCGGCAATTCTTTCAGTGTGGGGCATGTTTCTGTACAGTGATGAGGCATCCATGGTGCCCAAACAGCACTCTAGAGGTACCACAAGTTTTGAGACTTCTTGAAGGAAGTGGCTGGTGTCTTCAATGTATGATGAGAATGATGGTGGGATGTGCTTAATGAGACAGTAAATGAAACAAGACATTTTTTCAGTTGCAGCACCGACACTGGGAACTATAGGTCGGCCGGGATTGTTAATCTTGTGAAGTTTGGGTAGTAAATAGAAGCGCCCAGCTGACGAGTTGCCAGGTGACATCATTTTCAGCATAGGGTACGTTATCTTACCACTCTTACGTAATGGTGTTAGTGAGGCCTCAATATTACTTTCACACGCCTCTCTCGGGTCGTAAGGGCGTTATTTATAGAAATTTTTATCTGCCAGTTGGTGAAGATCTTCTTTAATGTTGTCAGTCCTGTCGAATACCACAGCACCACCCTTATGACCTGGTTTAATAATGATGCTCTGGTTGTCACTCAAACTGCGCAATGCCTCCGCTCCACTTTGGACAGATTGTTCCGAATGGGTCGGTGCTTTTCATATTCACTGATTATATCACCTTGAACGGCTGAAATTTACATGTCTAAATATTTGTTTTGTTGTTCACCTGGAGCCCAAGATTTATCTAAAAATTCATTTTGCTGCGTGACGCTTCGATCATGAAAATATTCTTTTAGACGCGTGGTTGTGGCAAAGTTGTCCAAATCTTTGTAAAATTTAAACTCAGCAATTTCGCCAAAGGTGGGGCATAAGGTTAGACCTTTTCATAGCAGATTTGTTTGCGCAGGTGTCAAAGATTTGCTGGAAAGGTTAACCACAATGGTGACATCGGTGCTCTTTTGGGGAGATTGACGAGCGGTTACAGTTTGATTTGTATACGTTGTGGGATGATTGCTGGCGGAGTATTTTGAAGTCGGCAAAGCGTCTTCTCGCCTCAACTTCTTGTCTTTCTTGCCCTGAATTGTCAATCTTTCTTTTCCTTCGTATTTGGCCAGCTCTTCCGTTTCTGACTGCGTCAAGCTTTACTGTTTTAGCCGTGGCTGTTGCTGTTTTTCCTCTTTAAGCTCCGCCACCCTACGTGTACTGTGTTGCATTACGACCTACGTAAGCCTAATAGATGCATATTTTAAGATATTGCTTCACTGCCGCTCGTCATGTTTGAAGTTACTATTGCGGGTTGCAGCTGAACAGTGAGACCCTTTGGTGCGAATCCCAATGGAATATATGTTTCAAGGTTTGACGCATGCAATTTCAACCTCATGCACTTCTCAACATTCTTTCTTAAGGTCATGAAATCATGAGACCAACATCTGCTGGAGCGGGATATACCTGACGGGCTGTTGAGTCAGTACCAGCGTGGGGGAGCAGCACTCTCACCGGAAGCCCTTCAAAGTGTGAGGGTGGCCCTCTGCTACGGGAATATGTATTACATCTCTTATATATATATATATATATATATATATATATATATATATATATATATATATATATATATATATATATATATATATATATACAAACCACCCACTTTTCGCTGAAACCAACGCTGCCGCACATGAAGGCTCTCTATTTATTGTACTATTGAGCACCCTCTCATGTACGGCATCGCCGAAGAACACGCGATTATAGTCGCGCTAAAGTCTTTCTATCTTTCCGTACGTGGGACGTCAATCCTGGATGGATGGATAGATGATTGGATGGATGGATGGATGGATGGATGGATGGATGGATGGATGGATGGATGGATGGATGGATGGATGGATGGATGGATGGATGGATGGATGGATGGAATGATGGATGGATGGATCGATGGATGGATGGATGGATGGATGGATGGATGGATGGATGGAGGGATGGATGGATGGATGGATGGATATGGCTGTACCCTTTAGATCGGGTGGTGGCTAGCGCCACCAAGCCGTAATACTTCTGGACCAAAAGCTAGATAATTTTTCTCTCTAAATAGTGAGGTTGGGGACTCGTACTTTTCAGTGAAGGGTTTAGTTTTCACTCTTGCCTTGACTTTAGCCTCCAATCAGATAATTTCCTTTTAGTTAATTCTACCCGCTTAAAGTTTGTTTTGCTCTCCCTGTCCCAAAATCACAGTGCTTTGAAAAACTCTGTGCCATCATCCTGAACTATAGGGTGAAGCCTTCTAAAGAACATTATCAAGTGTTTGGCAGTTTCCTCTTCTTCTCCACACGCACTGCATACCCTGTCTACCCCTTGTATTTGGCCCTATATGTCTTGGTACGCAATACTCCCGTCCTGGCCTCAAACAGTAAAAAACTACCCGGAGTAATATCATAGATCCTTTCCTTGGCAATTTCCTGCTTCAAAGTTCGATAGATCTTCTTTTCACAAACAACGCCCTCTAGTGTCATATCATTTGCATTTTAGGCGTACAGTACGAATGCCGCGCTCTATGGCCAGTTCTAAAATTAACAAAGGGCGATTACCCACAACGGGGTTGCAAAAGCAATACCATAAGAAGCTTCGCCCCTAAAAGTTGTGTTCGGTTCAACTCACAGGTTAGATTCATGTTGGCCTTGATATGGTCGTAATCCAGCGGACTAAATCCACGCACCGGTGAGTCAGCCGGCCAAATCACAAACAGTGCACTAAAACCTGTGGTTAGGGCCGCCTTCACCACGTTTTCGGGTCATCTGGCTTGGCCTGCAGAATGAAAGGAGGCGGTAAGGCATTGGTTGAATTTGTCGAGGCAGCGGGCGTACCCGTGCTACAGTGCTCTCTCCTCGTGCACGGGTAAAAAGCGGTATCCGAAGTTATTTGGCCGCCACTGAAGAGAGTGTCGGGAAAGACACATCCCTTGACACAGAGGAAGGACAGATAGGAGAGGGCATTCCCAGCCAGCACGCTACGTGAAAAGTGTGAAAGAATTGACATCATAGCGGCCATATTCACTGGGCACAATGGCGGCGTTGCTATAGTTACGTGTGGCGCAATGTAGCTGGTGTAGCAGTGAGCGGCCGCGGCTGGCGGTGTTATTAGTGCCTCCACAGGTCTTATACTGAGCCGTGGCGGACAATATCCATACTCTGCGCCACGTTAATAAACACAATAGTCCTTTTGGGCACCTTCGACGCAAAAACTGTGGTCTGTCTGCCTGTCTGTATATTTGTTTGTTTGTTTGTCCACTCTTAATGGCATCGGGTACTTGAAACGGCCGACCCCATCCGCAGCGCCCACCAATGTTGCTGAAGGTTGAGATTTCATGCTTGTGCAAACTTCAATTAAAAAGCAATTATTGCACACGTCCAGGGCACCTTAACAACACATATATATTCTGTATGTGCGTGTTTTACTAGAAAAGGCACACATAAGTAATTTTAAGGACCGTAGCGCTTATCACGCTGCGCTGACCATGCAACGCTTGCACAGAACGGGGAGTGCTTCCAATGCTATGCTAAGACGAGATGGTGGTGGGTCGCCTTGCGTTCTACACCCTATCACCGTTTAGATGGGTGCGCACTCCGGTCTCAGAGCCACACGCTTTGTTTCATAAGAAAACTGCCAGATGACGCTCATGTCTCACGTGTGTCGTTACTTAATGCGCCCGTTCACCTCCACTGCCCGTTCAAGGCACTTTAACGCAGCGCTCCAGAGTACCACTCACTGAGTTTCTTGCACAGAACATCAAATAGATATTTTGTTCACTCTATCCATACGCAACAATATCAACTTTCGACGACATTTGCAGAAATATACAGATACGGGGCTAATTTTTTGGTTACGCAGTGTTCTCCTGGCTGTTGAAGTACTCTTAGAGACGTTTACAAAGCTTTTCGTCCACCACGGCGCCTAAACAGTGCATAGAACGAGCGCATATTCACGTGTCGTGCGGCGGATGACACGGATGAAGCATTTGAAGTGTTCAGCGAAATTCCGTTTGGCTCGATCACGAGGCGGAACGACGACAAACGCCTTGCAGGCCACTGACGGTTGGGCAGTGCTCCTGCTTGTGGCAACGAACGAAACGGTTGTGCCCAGCAAGAAGCAATGAGGACCATGTGCATATACGTAATTCCGTGTTTGGTATGTGTACAGTATCAAATTGCATGTGCGTAATAAAACACTTTTTCTGTTCCACTTGTTATACTCTCCCCCAGCATTGCAATCTTAAGGTTAGAGCAACCGCGTGCAAGTGTACCTTGCACCGTGCTCAAAGACACCATGGTCGCAGAGTGTGGACGTCGGTGAGTTTCATGCGGAACACGGGCACAGCGGCCGGGCGCGGCGTCGGCCTCGTGTCGTAATGCAACCCTAGAAGAAGGCGCACAACCGATTGTCTTGCCTGTACAGTTGCTGAATTATTGACGGGAAAACACTCGCCGTTGTCAGGGCATGTAGCGCACATTTTCTTGTACTTGCTTCGTTGTCGGTGAGCCGTTACTCGCTGTTAATGACAGACAAAATGATTTCGACGTAGGTGCTGCGCTGGCCCAGAGTGTTGAGCCCCGTTACATTAGTTTTGAATTGTCCCGACACGCGCGCTGTGCAACCTATATGCTTTCCAAGCCTAAGAGAGAGTCACGCCTTCTGCTTCAGATTATCTAAACAAGATAGAAGAATTAGCCCAGTCAATACGGCAGACTTCCAGCTTCACTACGGCTTCGCAACGAGTAACGTCAGGGCCTCTCCTAATTTTAAATGCGAAGCATTTCTTAGCGAACTTTGGTGACTTTGAGCGTATCCATCTATCTATCTATCTATCTATCTATCTATCTATCTATCTATCTATCTATCATAACTTTTACCTCTCCTAGCCGTTTCGATAAAAATATCAATACGGAACTTGGTATGGCATAACATGACTGTACGAAGAATATATTCGGCTAGTCATAACATGAAAATCATGACATGCGTGTCATGTAACAACACGACTACGTTCCACACTCATAGTGCGCTCGCGGCCGTTTCGCGAGCATCACATACACCAAATTGAATATACAGTACGGGAACGAATGACAGAGGTATGTGGCTAGTGCAAACAGGATAATCATGAGATGCGTGTCATGTGAGAACATGACTACATGCCATAATCCAGACGTCAATACATTTCGACGTGACGCGGTGCGCGTGCTCGCCGGCGTTCATTTCGTTGCTCCATTTCGTTGAACTGGCACCGGCGTTGCCACGCCAGTGAGTATATGGCGGAACTGGCACCGGCATCGGCGCGAAATGCAGCATGTCCCATTTCGCGCTGGTTGTCGCCAGGCTGCGCCGACGGACGCTGGTCGCGCCTGGCGTCCGACTGTAAGTGCTCGCGTTTCACATACTTGGCGTCACTGTGCCCAGCGGGTGCACACGTCAACGCTACATTGGAGTCAACGAATGACGAAATAGGTGACTGGTGCAAACATGATAATCCTACAAGCCTGTCATGAAAGAACATGACAACATACCATGCTCATAGCATGCTAGTAGCCGTTTTGCTGGCTCCATATATATAAATCGAGATCACGTGACGTGAATAGATGACGAAGGTAAATGACACATCGAAACATGATATTCATGACATGGAAATAATGTACGGCATCATTTACTTCGACCTCGAAATGTTGTGCTGATTTTAAAGTGAAATATCAACACTTTCCATTCGTGCTTCGCATATCATCGATTCCCGCTGTGCGTGGGAACTGTCATTTTTTTCCTTCCTCCATGTCTCTTCAAAACGGCGACACCTGTGTTATCAGTGTTGTTGACAGTGGTGCGGGCCTGCTTCAGCGCTTGGCGGTGAGTCACGGCGCCGTCTGACGAGGCGAGAATGCGACTTTGCCCTCGAGCTGCCATGACCGGCAGGGCGGCTCGTTCGCCGAATGGTTTCCGCTGCAGTTGAAGGAGGGCAGGTATGTAGTGGGGCACGATACCTTGGTGTGACTGCCACCACAAAGGAGGCAGCGTTCGTCCCGTGACCGGGTCGTCATCGCACGGCCGAAGCAACCGTAGCGGGCCAACACCTTTTAAATACTCAAGGCCCCACGTCAAGGAAGTGAGATCGGCCTGGCAGTTGGCTTTATTGCGCCTAAACGGTATAGAGTTCACTACATTTCTTTTCGCATGCAGGCAGTTTGTAAAGTTTTGTTTACCCTTAGCATTGGTTCTTTCTTACGCCATAAGTTTTGATTATAACATATTTCAATAATGTCGTCTTCTTCCCGATGCGCAAAATGATCTTCCGCAGACCAGTGGCTGTCGGCATGCAAGCTTTTTCTTTCTTGCATTTATCTAAACCCTAAGCTTTTTTTGTCTTTCCTGACAACCGCTACTGGTGGGGAATTCAAAACACACGTATGCTAAATTCATTACTTCATGATTGGATGCAGAAAGTATTTCGAACATTACTAATGCAGCAATATTTAGTAAGACTATAATACTAACGAAGTCAGCTTTTTCCTTCAATCATTTCTTGATTACATCCTTCAACACGTCAAAATGAATATTGCATACTACTACCTACAACCAAATCATTTCACACACAAACAAACAAGACAATTACAAAACAATATATGCTGGTCTGCATAAGCAGCTTCTTACAAAACATCCTGGTCTTCAGTTGCAGCTAAAAAAGTTCAAGGTTGCAGTGTTTTAGCTTACGCTTTTTTTCTTTTTCACTTGCCATAAGTTTGTCATTGTTCGGTTTGCACAGATTGCTTAACAAAACATTCGCAGCAGCACTAAGAATATACTTCATGACGTGCTGTGGTGAATGCCCCTGGTCACAAGCGTCAAGGTATTCATCACTGTTGGTTATTGATGATGTCAGGGCAACACAAAGCTCTTTTTCCTTCGGAGAACCATAAACATCGCTTGAAATTTTCTCGCTTGCGAGTTGTTGAAGCACGATTTTTATTTTCAACACTGCTTGTACAACAGTCTGAGAAAACTGGAGGCCACCTTTCGTGGCAGTGGCAATCAGTAAACAATCGTCTTTCCCAGAACTCTCGTCTTCTAAAACAAGATTGCCTTTGCAGGAGGCACACGCAAGCTTTTTTACAGCTGCATGTGCACACTAGCCTGCCATATAAGTAATGGCAGGCAGCATCGGCTGCTTCTTTGTGGTTTCGTGCTCCCTTACGGCAACATCAAACCTTTTCACATACTGTGAGTCTTGAAGTGAGCCACATCGGGTGAAAACATCTAGATAAGGGAGTTCGGGGAGCTCGAGCACTTTTTTGCAGTCTGAACTTGTGCTCTGACTCGTATATCTGCCGTATAGACAAGTGATACCGCGCTCCTGACAATCACCGATATTTCCCAAGTCTGTCTTTTAGGCGGTTGGTCTGAAGCTTTCCAAGCAACACGCACGAGAAGCAGAGCTCTTCAATGCAGTAGCGGGTCACATCTACAAGGACATGAAAAGTGTGAAGAAATACACTCTGTGTTTCATGAGTCAGGTGGCCTGCATGATGCTTTAGACTTTCTTAAATTTCATTGATTAGGTCAGTTGTTACGGATACACTTGAGAATGTGAACACTGTCCAAGACAAAGGTCTGGACGGATCATATGGGTGTGCATAGACAAAATAAATTGCGGGGGATCGAAAGAAAAAGACATTGCTTTGCGGTTATTGAAAATATTGTCAGAAATGGCAGCAATCACCCTAAGTCCAGCATCTTCTAGCTCTATATTGAGGTGTTTCAGAACACAGTGCACCAAGTTTTACGACAGGCAGAACATCCACCAAATCTTTGTTGGATGACAAGAGGCTGTGCATCATGAACACGTACTGAGTCTTTGCAGCAATTTTGCAGTTTGTGGCTGCACCTGGGACGAAACCACCTTTATATGCGACGTAGGACTGTAAATGAATTTTATCTATCATGAGCGTTAAAGTCTATTCATGATTCTTCAGTGCTAATGTTATTCTTTTTAAATGCGAACCATTCTTAGCGGAGTTCAGCGACTTTGAGCGTATTTCTCTAGCCGCCTAAGGCTTTTAGCTCTCCTGGTCGTCTCAATAATGGTACCGATACCAATCTTGGTATGGCGTAACACGACTGTTTGAGGATCATATTTGACTAGTGATAACAAGAAAATTATGGCACGTATGTCATAAGTGTTTTGATTAACATTTCATGGTCCTACAGCTCTTGTGGTGGTTTCGTTCACATGGCTTGTTGCAAAACTGTTATGGTATGGCATGATTATATGGCGAACAGAATTCACAGGCCCTAACATGAAAACTATGTCACGCATGTCATGTAACAACATGACTACACGCCACGCTCATGAAGCTCATGTTTCGCTAGCTTCACTTATGCCCAATTTGGTAATACGTGACGTGAATGAATGACGATTATGACACTTGTGCAAACATGATAATCATGAGATGCGTTTCATGTAACAACATGACTACATGCTACGATCATGATGCACTGACAGTGGTTTCGATAGCTTCACTTATACAAAATTTGGTATTACGGTTCGTGAATGGATGACGAAGGTACGATACTTGTGCAAACATGATAAACATGAGATGCGTGTCATGTAACAACATGATTGCATGCCACACTGATAATGCGCTCGTGGCCGTTTCCCTAGCTTCACATATGCCAAATTTGGTATTATGTTACGCCAATGGATTACCAAGGTATGTGACTTGTGCAAACATGATAATCATGAAATTCATGTCATGTGAAAACATGAAGACATGCCACAGTTAAGGTACCAATATATTCAACATGATGCGGCGCGCGTGCTCGTCGGCGCTCACTTCGTCGCGTCACGCCGTCGTTGCCACACCAGGCGCCACTCCTGCCATATAATCGCAGGCGCGCACCGCACTGCGTTGCTTTGAGGCATGTGCGTTTTAGCGTCTGGCGTCCTACCTTCACGAAAAGAGGGAGACGCAGTGTTGTCTGGGAAAGCCATCGGCGTGAAATGTAGGATGTCGCATTTCGCGCTGGTTGCCGTGGGGCCACACCAACGGACGCTGGTCACGCCGATCGCGCTTGGCGTCAGGCTATTGGATTGGATTGGATAAACTTTTATTTGGTCCTCCAAAACACAGATCACTGTGCTGCGGGCAGCTCCCACGTGGGGACTGAGATGCCAAGCTCCTCAGTCGCCTCGCGGGCTTGGTGGACAGCCCAGAGCTGATCTGCCAAGGACGAGCTGCGGATTGCCGCCTCCCATCTGGCAGAGGTGATGTTCGATAAATGAGTGAATTTGGTGCACTACCAGAGCATGTGTTCTAATGAAGCTATTTCCCCACAATGTGGACAAAGATTACTTGGGTATAGGTCAGGGTACATGATGTGTAACATTTTCAAAGTAGGGTACATCCGCGTTCGCAAAAGCCTTAATGTAAGTGCTTGGGGCCGGGTTAGATTTTTGTGAGGTGGAGGGAAAATCCTTCTAGACAGGCAGAAATGTTAGTGAGCTCGCTATTGTAAGAATTTCCTGGTTATCCCCTTCACCGGTGTAACGCATCCCCGGGGAGGCGCGGTTAGACAGTTCTCGTGCCGCCTCGTGTGCTGTTTCATTGAGATTGGGAGGGGAATCGTTGATTTGCCCAAGCTGAGCTGGGAACCAACTCAGAAGATGATGCGTTATGTTCTTGCCTTGCAGTATTCTCAGCGTTTGTTCAGAGACCGTCCCCTTGGCGAACGCCCGTAGTGATGCCATGGAGTCACTGTAGACGACTTCAATGTTATCCATCTTGAGTGCTAAGGCGATGGCCACCTGTTCAGCAATGATTGGGTCTTTCGTCCTGAACGTCACTGAGTTGACAACATGGCCAGCCCCGTCGACCACCACTGCCACAAACGCTTTCCCATTGGCGTAGGAAGCAGCGTCAACAAATACGACCCCTCGTTCCTCGTTTGAGGCTTGACGAAGTATAGTCCTGGCCCTCGCTACACTTCTTCCGACGTTGTGTTCTGGATCCATGTTTCTTGGTATAGGAGACACAGTGATATTCTCCCTGATGTTGTCGGGGATATCATTGTAATTGCGTCTGATTGCCATTGAGTGTTGGCCCAGCTCCTGCAGGATCATTCTCCCCGACCTTGTTGTAGATAACCTTGCAAACTGTGCTCTCTCTTGGGCTTCTGCTATTTCTTCAAGCGTGTTGTGAATGCCAAGCTCAAGCAGACGCTCGGTGCTGGTATGTATGGGTAGGCCCAGCACCTTCTTAATAACTTTTCTGAGGAGCACATTTAGTGTCTCGGACTCTGCTCTTGACCAGTTGTGCATTGCTGCCTCATACGTGAAGTGGCTTAGAACAAACGCTTGCATCAACCTGATGAGGTTGTCTTCCTTGATCCCATTTCTTTTGTTGGCCACTCTGCGTATGAGGTGCACCACACTGTCTGTTTTCCAAGTTAACTTGGGTATAGATTTGCTGTTGGCGCCGCGAGACTCTATCAGCATGCCCAGGACTTTGATGGAGTCGACCCTCTGGGTGGCATCCCCTTGATTTGTGTGGAGGTGGATGTCTATCTGGTTTAACGGCTTCCATCCCCTGGGCTTCGGTCCCCGGCGTGCAGTCCAATACAGTAAAAGTTCTGACTTCCTCGAGGAGCACTTGAGCCCAGAAGGACTAAGGTACTCTTCTATGGTGTCAATCGCCTCTCGCAGGGCACTCTCAATCTGCCCCTCGCTTCCACCTGTGCACCAAATGGTAATGTCACCTGCGTAGATGCTGTGCTTCAATCCTTCAATGCTCGATAATTTCTTTGACAGTCCAACCATGGCAATGTTGAACAGCATTGGTGAAATCACTACCCCTTGCGGCGTGCCCCTTGCTTCTAGTTCGATTGCTGCGGTCTCGATATCTGCAATCTTCATCACGGCTTTCCGATCTGTAAGAAAGGACCATACGTAGTCATAGAAGACTTTCTCTAGACCGAGCTTGGAAATTGCTTCGAGTATGAATGAGTGGTGGATGTTGTCATACGCTTTTTCTAGATCTAGGCACAGAATGGCTCTCACGTCTCTGGTTTCATTGTCGTTGACCTGGTGTTTGATAAGCTTCAATGCATCTTGTGTGGACAGCCCTGCCCTGAGTTCAACCATATTGTGTGTATATATGTCGTTATCTTCCAAGTACTTATTTACCCTGTGCAGTATGGCATGTTCTGCAACCTTGCCGATAAATGATGTCAAGGATATTGGCCTCATGTTGTCCAAGGTAGGGGGCTTTCCTGGCTTAGGAATAAGTATCGTCCTGGCTAGCTTCCACTGCTCTGGCACCCTGCCTTCTTCCATGCTGCATTGATCATATGCTCCAGGGTTTCAATTGAATCGTCATCAAGGTTGCGAAGGGCCTTGTTTGATATACCGTCCGGGCCAGGGGCCGACTTGCCGTTGAGATCATGCAAGGCTCTTCTGATCTCCTCGATGTTAAAGTAGCCCTCAAGACCTGGATTGGACCTGCCCTGGTACTGTCTACTTGGTGGTGTCAATCCTTATTTGATTGGGAGGTACTTATGCACGAGCCGCTGCACAACTTGCTGTTCTGTAGTGCGCCCTATCTCTTTATGCAAAATTCGAGGGATAACATGCTTTTGATTTGTTTTGGTGGTGTTTTCGTTGAGGAGATGCTTTAACATATTCCATGTCTTGCCATTGCGCATCTGACCATCGACGGAGTTGCAGATTTCACCCCATTGCTGCCTGGATAGTGCGCGACAATGTTCCTCGACTGATCTGTTTACCTCAGCTATCTTCTTTCTCAGTCTTCGGTTCAGGCGCTTACCCTTCCAACGGTTCAGTAGTGCTTGCTTTGCCTCAAGAAGATGAGCAAGCCGGCTATCCATTCTTTCAACCGGAAAATCTGTGGTAATGGTAGAGGAGACGGATTTGATGTCACCTTTAATCTGTTTGATCCACTGCTCCAAGCCTTGTCTGTGGCCATCTTGTTCCCTTTCCATCCTTATCTTCCTGAACTTATCCCAGTCTGTGAAGTGGAATTCTCTCTAATTTTTACGCTCCACGGAGAAGGTAGTGGCAAGAATGCAGTGGTCACTCCCTAGTTCTACAGCAAGGTTCATCCACTGGGCCTTCTTGATGTTCCTTACAAATGTAAGGTCCGGGGTGAAATCCCTGCAGCAAGATGTACTAAGCCTTGTTGGTAGGCTGGGGTCTGTGATTAGGGTGAGATCAAGTTCACTGGCACGGCGTCAGGCTATAGAGTGCTCGCGTTTGGTTAACGTAGCGTCGCTAAGCCAAGCGTGCGCGCGCCTCAACGCTACATTGGAGTATGTTTGGTCCTTCATTATAGACTTGCACACCAGGGACTAAAAGCGGTCGCGCGACCATTTGCGACTGGCGACCAAGAAGCGACTGATGTTCACACCGGCAAAGGCTGCATGCGAGCAACCGGAAGTCACAAAAGTGGAGAGTCACATCCGGATCTCGTTATCAGCTAGAGCTCTGGAGACCGGCGCCGGATCAGCTGAGCACCGGTAGCTGAATGAGCGGAGCAAAGCGGGCGCGCTGCATTTATTGTTTTCGTCCGTTCTCGCACAGCGTTCCCAACAGTGTCAAGTTCGATTCAAGCTAAGAACAAGACATTGTCATGGTGCTGATGCGCTGTGCCATTGTGTCAGCGCTGGCATCACAGATGCCTCCGAAGAAAAAAGGCCTGTAGTGGGTGTGACTGTCCTTTCGATCGCGGGGGTTGGCCGGCCATGCAAGCCGCCTGCCTCCCGAGCTGCGCTGAGACGACGAGGAGTATTTCCGAGAGTCTTGCGTATTCAGAAACGGCCCTTGAGTATAATTGACTTGCCACAGCCTACAATGCAGCACAAACCAGTATCGAACGCGGTGTCTTATGTCGTTGCCAATGCATGAAGCACAAACGCGTTTCAAATGCGCTGCATTGAAGGCGGTGACAAATCAAGTCTAAGACAACAAAACGGTTCTGAATACGAGCAAAAGATAGTGCACAATTTATTTTTTCTTTACTTTGGCGTGTTACCTTCTTGCGAATACCGCCACGTAAAATCGACAATTTGCGCGAGCTCCTGCGCCCCGACATCTCCAAGCCAACTATTTCATGGTGGCCGTGGTGCCACAGACTCAGAGAAACGCACTCGTTTGTATCGGGCGGCAAGAAGACAGCGCAATGAAAAAGCAAAAGAACAAAAATTGAGCATAGCTGATTGGTTCCAGCAGCTTTGCGACTGCAGTCGCGCGACTGAAAAAATGGTCAGGAAGGGACTAGCCAAAACAGTCGCTTTGTGACTGTTTGCGACCGTTCGCGACTGTTTGCGACCAGTCACAAATGGTCGCGCGACCACTGCTAGTCGCCGGTGTGCACCAGCCTTATGTGCTCGCGGCCGCTTTTCTAGCTCGACATATACCAAATTTCGTGTTACGTGACGTCAATGGATGATAAAATATATGACGGGTGCAAACAAGATCCTGACACGCGTTTCATGTAAAAAAAATGACAGCATACCACGCTTATAGCGGGCTCGTGGTCGTTTCGCTAGCTCCACTTATAGTAAATTCAGTATCACGTGACGTGAATAGATGACGAAGGTAAACGACACATTCAGACATAATAATCATGACACAGAAGTCATGAACGGCATCATTTACCTCCACCTAGTAACGTGGTGCTGATTGACAGTCATTCATAAGTGTCAGACATCTCATTCGTGTTTCGCATACCATCGATTCCCACTGTACGTGGGATCTGCCTACTTTTTTCTTCCGCGCCTTCGCGAGTCGTCCTTTTGTGTGAAAAAATATACGGAGGCAGCTAGGAAAAATGCTTGGAACAGTTCCAGGCCTTATACGCCTGAGTTTAAGCGGAACTTCAATGACTTTGCCAGTGACTGTGTCCGTTTAGCTTGTCGAGGTGATTGAATGATACGTTGGGTTTAACGTCCCAAAACCACGATGTGATTATGAGAGACGCCGTAGTGAAGAACTCCAGAAATTTCGACCACTCGGGGTTCTTTAACGTTCATCCAAATCTGAGCACACGGGCCTACATAATTTTAACCTCCATCGGAAATGCAGTCGCCATAGCCGGAATTTTATACCGCGACCTGCGGGTCAGCAGCCGAGTACACTAGCCACTAGACCACCGCGGCGGCGCTGCTCGTCGAGGTGACGAAGTCACTTGGGTGAGAGTGCTTTTCGCAGAGCTGCTAACAGACTGAACATTATATTTAGGTTAACGGCAGAAATACTGAGCAGTCTCATGATAATGCGACAGCAAATGAAACTTTGAGAATGAATTGAATGTAAAGAAAACGCGGATGTTCTTACCATTGTGAACATTGATGGCGCAAAGTTCTTACGCGGCACGGCACGGGTCCACACTTCTCTTTCAGCGGCGTTGGCGAGGAACTTGTAGGCGCAAACTGCGGGTCCTCCAGCATAATTACAATTGCAATTCAGCGCACAACAACAGCCAGACATAGTCCTTGGGTGGTCAATACGTGCCATGACAGCAATACTGAGTTGCGTGACAGAGACAGCTCGTTTGCTTGCGACTGCCCTCAAACTACCCACTAACCAAAGGACCCAAACAACGTAGTTTTAGCACAATGTTGCCAGAGCACAACACACGTTGTGTTACAAAAAAAACTTTCAAGCTTTAAAAGCTGAAACGCAGCGCCCGTTGTAAACTATGTCATGTTCAACGGTAGTATTGCAGCCATGTAGCAAGAAAAAAACCTGTTTAGCGAAGAAAGAGACTACGGGAACAAGTTTTGTCAACTTGTCTGAAAAAAAAATGCTGCAGAATGCGATTGGCTGCACATTGGTTCACAGCCCTAAGCCGTGACAACCAATGTCGTTCTTTTGTCGCACGCAGTCTCCTTCCTCCATTTTTTGTCGTTTTAGTCAGCTCTCTCGACTTCTCCTAACCACCTGACGCTGATCTCACTGTGGTGACGTCAGCCTGTTCAGGAGAGGGCATGGGCCTTCTGTATATTAGGGGGCGTTCAGCAGACACCCTGAAGAAGCCGCGGCTGACGACCGCGTACAGGCCTCTGGAGGTTATTCAGAAACAGCTCCAGTGGAACAGTGGTGCCCTGAAAGGTGAGCGTTAGGCACCGGCCTCGGCGAACACAAGAGGCGACCGGAATGGTGTAAACAAGGTTGGCCGCGATGTCGTCAGGTTCACGTCGACGCCGCAGGTGGTGCCTACATAGGTGTTCTTCCGGATAAGTATGCCCCTCACGTATATCTCGGTGAATCGGCCCACCTGAAGAAGAGGTGCAGGATCCGCGAAAGGTAAAATGTCGAAAACCACGACGTTGCGTCGAAAACTGATGCTGCGTGGCCGGGAGGCCGAATAGGGAAGCCCCGATGGCATCGCGCATTGCAGCGAGAAAGTTAGCTTTTTTTCCCACTGGGCGAAAAAGAATGGTGCCTCGTGCCTCCATCGTGAGGAGGGGCCATGGGCTGTGATACGGGGTATGATGGTGTATCGGCGCCCAGTTGTGGAAAGAGGCGATAAGAGGTGGCAAATGAGAGCTATAGTGCCAGTTTTCTCCGACGTCTTATCCCAGTTGTTTGCGGATGACGACTATGGTGTTCGGTGCTCCCAAAAGGTACTAGAAGCGGAGGATTCTTCCTTCTCTACGAACCGTATTCACAAACATGCCACGACTCGAAACTTGACCTCAAAGAATCCTTGAGTACTGTTTTCTGTTGCGATTTTTGAAACGCGAAAAATCTTGAGGATCCCTTTGGGTTGAGTTTCAAGTCGAAGAGCGTTTGTGAATATGGGCCTGCGTATTTCACATGAGTTGGTGTAACCGTGACGGAGCACTTTCCTCGCACGCGCCCAAAGGCGAGCTTTGCCGAGATGCGGCCGAAGAATGACCGCTTGGCGGGAAGCGTTGGCGAAGCATCCTGAATTTTTTTCTGCTTCGAATGGACATCCATCTACAGATTTTGGTTGGCCCAAGCCCGGTACCGAAGTACAGGCAAGACGAAGTTCTAGGTAGCCCTTAGAAGAGCTGCGCATTTGACGGCGTGGAGCAGGCATCGAAAAACAACGCAAGTTAGAAAGCGAAAAAAATTGGCCCAGTACCTGCATGTTACACTGCAAACGTCGTCGAAAGACGATAGTCTTGCGTCTGGAGAGAGTGAACAAAACGTTTATTTGATGTTCTGCGCAAGAAAATTGGTGAGTGGCATTCTGGAGGCGCTGCGTTAGAAAGCCTCGAGCTCGCAGTGGAGGCGAACAAGCCCATCAAGTCACGTAACACGTGAAACATGAGCGCCATCTAGCATTTATCTTGAAAAACGAAGCGCGCGCGCAGCGTGCACGCCTGTCTCGGAGGTGATAAGGTGTTAAACGCAAGGCGACGGGTAGGTAGCACCACCGTGTTGTCTTAGCAAAGCGTTGGAAACACTTGCTTTTCGTTCAAGCATTGCATGGTCAGCGCAGCGTGATAAATGCTTTGGTTTTTAGAATTGCTTATGCATGCATTGTCCAGTAAACGATATGCATACAAAATATTGACGTGTTGTTATGGTGCCTCAGATATGCGCTCTAAGTTTTAATTAAAATCACCCAAGTATGAACGCTCAACCTTGAGCAATATTGGTGGGTGCTGCAGATTGGGTCGGCCATTTGGGGTATGGGCTGGTCACTTCGTTGCATTTTAGGGTGCCATTAAGGGTCGACAAACAGACAAAGTACAGACAGAGAGACAGACCAAATTTTTTGCGCCGAAGGTCCCCAAGAAAGACTATCGTTTTAAAAAGGAAACCTTCCGGGTCTTAAGCTCGCCTCGTCCTCCCCTGACGAGTCGGTTGTTGAATGCTTCCTACCCATTACAAAACGGTCACTGTAAATCTTCATTAGCGACCAAATTATTCATTTGAATATTAGGAATTTGTAGGCATACTTGAATAAGTAGCTTCAGAAGCTTGCAATGAATTCAAGAAAGTGCGCTCTCCAAGATTTATTTGGGATTGTCCTGCACTGGCGTGGCGTTTCTCTCAATTTTCTCGTTTTGCGAGAAAAAGCATAGCGAGACAAACTATAGCGGTAGAAAGTAGGCGCATAGTGACTAAAATGACCTAACTACACAGTCCATGCAAAGCACACGAGGAACTTGTGATCAATTGAAGAGAAAATTTTGAACAAAAACGGTACTTTGAACCACCCACATAGTTTGTGTGAGCAACATCATCCATGGATAAACTGAGCTATGTATTGGCGAGTTTACAGACATAGACTGTGTAGTTGTACATGGAAAAATAGCTCAATGAGCACCAGGCAAAGCTAACAAGTTTTCTCGTCAGCTTTCGTCTTTTACTGCCCTTGCAACAACAGATCATTGCTAGATTTTGCCAGCCTGGCTTATATAGGAACGTGCCACTGGTGACCTTTCTTTCGCTGCTATTTTTTAAAAGAAATATATCGATGAAGTAGTTGGCAATCGGTGTTTCACGTTTTCAGTACAACTTGCGTACTTTTAAAACAAACCAAATGGTGTGCAATATTCGTACACAAGTTAAATGTTGTTTGATACCTCATATTTTGCAATAAAGGTTGGTTAAGGCCCATAAGAGCTTCAAGACATTTTCTCGTTTGGTTGGTAACTGTGGTAAAGGTTTACGGGCATTCAGATATCCAGTTACTACTTCTTTTGATTACCTACACTCATTAGGTATTGAATTGCTACATGGAATTGCACTATAAGGTGCTGATGTGACTCCCTTTCAGGAAAATACCCCTTCAGATACAAGCTACTATGTGCTATATGACAATGAATTTGAGTTTTTCCTGTGAGTATGACAAGCAATATTACATGTTCGAACAACGTTTGCAAGAAAGGTTAGTGTTGAATTGTATACAAGAAAACCGTCGTAGTGTGATCACGCAGCATGACATAAGGCAATGCAAGGACTAAACTCATGTCAGGCAAGATACGTTCATTCTAGCCTGCACTTTAGTTTATGAATCGAAACTTCACTTGAACAAACTTCAAAGCACCTCCAAAAAAAGCTATGCCGGCAACATTCACTAAACTGAACCACTAATGTTTTATTGCGTTATCGCAACCCTCAGAAAACGTCTGCTTTCAGATACATTGCATTCTGTGTGTGTTTGTTAAGCTACTTATTTGCATAATAACTTTACGCTTATTCCTGATGATTATTACACAAATATTTTGCCACACCTGTTTGCTTAAGACTTCAGTGGCCAGAAGTTAAGTTGCGCAAGCTCCCATACGCCCTCTGTGGTTCAACGTCCTGCCGGACAGAAAATGACCGGTGTTGCCATGCGCAAGACCACTTCTACACGAAATACTCACTACGGACAGATGCTTTCCGTTTGGCGCTCATGAAAATTATCACCTGCTTGTATCATGTAGCTGTCATTGCCTGCCTGATAAGCTTCGGTCGCGCGCCATTGGCGCTGCTGATGTCGAAGGCTGTGATAAAGATATTTAACAAAAACATGATTGTACTTTTGAAGTGATCATCATGACACCGGAGGCATCGAAATGTCTTACGGAATATTTTTATTAACCTCAAATAAGCTATGCAGCAAGTTTTCTTCAATCGAAGTAAGGTAGGATTGTGTGCAATGGCGTTTCCATGAGGGATTTTTTAAAATTTTTAGTTGAGTTACGCTTGTTTATATTTCATTTCGGAACATAGAGTAAAATTTACTTCCATTTCTCGACGGATACAAGTAATTCCTCCAAATTTAAACCTTCGGTAGTCCATCAATACCTACCGAACTATATATATATATATATATATATCATAAGCCTGACTACGTCCACTGCAAGACAGAGGCCTCTCCCAAGTTCCTGTGCTTGCTGCTGACCAATTTATACCCGCAAACTCCTTATTCACATCTGCCCACCTAACCTTCTGCCTCGCCCTAACTCGCTTGCCTTCTCTGGGAATCAAGTCAGTTACCCTTAATTACCAGTGGTTATCCTGTCTACGCGCTACATGCCCGGCCCATGTCCATTTCCTCTTCTTAATTTCAGATATGATAACATTAACCCCCATTTGTTCCCTCATTCACTCTGCTTTTTTCCTGTCTCTTAAGGTTACACCTACAATTTTTCCTTCCATTGCTCGGTGCGTCGTCCTCAATTTAAGCTGAACCCTCTTTGTAAGTCTCCAGGTTTCTGCTCCGTAGCTAAGTACTGGCAAGATACAGCTGTAATATACCTTCTTCTTCAAGTATAGTGGATATCTACCTGTCTAAACTTGAGAGTGCTTGCCAATTGTGCTCCACTTCATTCTTATTCTTCAAGTTACTTCAATCTCGTGGTTTTGCTCCACGGTTATTACCGGCCATAAGTAGACATAGTCTTTTACAACTTGAAGTGCACTATTACCTATCTCGAAGCGCTTCTCTTTTCAGAGGTTGTTGTACATTACTTTCGTTTTCTGCACAAAAATTTTAAGATCCACCTTTCTGCTCTAATTGTCTAACTCCGTAATCATGAGTTGTTATTCGTCCCCTGAGTTACTCAGCAATGCAATGTCATCGGCGAAGCGCAGTTTACTAAGGTACTCTCCATTAACACTTATCTCTAACTGTTCCCATTCTAGGCTTCTGAAAACCTCCTGTAAACACGCGGTAAATAGCATTGGAGTGATATTGTACCCCTGCGTTACGCCCTTCTTGATTGGTATTCTGTTGCTTTCTTTCTGAAGCACTATGGTATCAGTTGATCCTCTGTAGATTTCTTCCAGAATATTTATATGTATTTCATCGATGCCCTGATCCCGCAGTGTCTGCAAGGCGGCTGATACTTCTACTCAATCAAACGCCTTCTCGTAATCTATGAAGGCTATGTATAGTGGTTGGTTATATTCTGAGCATTTCTCTATTACCTGATTGATAGTATGAATGTGGTTGATTGTTAAGTAGCCTGTTTGAAATCCTGCTTGTTCCTTTGGTTGATTGAATTCTAATGTTTTCTTTACTTTGTTAGCAATCAACTTTCTAAATAGCTTGTATACTACAGAGAGCACAGAGAGCAAGCTGATTGGCCTGTAATTCTTCAAATCCTTGTCATCTCCTTTCTTACGTATTAAGATGATGTTAGCGTTCTTCCAAGACTCTGGTACTCTTCCCATCAGTTGACATATCGTAAACAGGGTTGCTAGTTTTTCCAACACAATCTGTCCTCCATCTTTCAGCATATCTGATGTTTTCTGATTCTCACCAGCAGGTTCGCCTCTTTGCATGCTCTCCAAAGCTTTTCTGACTTCCTCTATTATTACTGGTGCGGTGTCATCTGGGTTACTGCTAGTTCTCATAGTAATAAAGTCAAGGTTTTCCCGGCTACTGTTCAGATCTCTGTAAAACTCTTCCGCTATTTTACCTATTCTATCCATATTGGTAGTTATTTTGCCACCTTTGTCTCTTAGCGCATACATCAACTTTTTGCCTATCCCAAGTTTCCTCTTCACTGCTTTGACGCTCTCTCCGTTTTTCAGAGCGTGTTCAATTCTCTCCATGTTATACATTCTTACATCGCATACCTTACACCTATTAATCAACTTCGAAAGCTCTGTCAGTTCTATTTTGTCTGTTGCACTTGAGAATTTCATGATTTGACGCTTCTTAATGAGATTCTTCGTTTCCTAGGAAAGCTTGCCAGTGTCCTGTCTAACTATCTTGCCTCCAACTTCCACTGCAAACTCCGTAATGATACTCATCGAATTATCATTCATTGTATCTACGCTAAGGTTGGTTTCCTCACTAAGAGCCGAATTCCTGTTCTGAAGCGAGACTCTGGATTTCTGTACTTTCCCTCTCAGGGCTAGCTCATTGATTCGCTTCTTGCGTATCAGTTTCTGTCGTTCCTTCTTCGAGTCTAAGTGAATTCGAGACCGTATCATTCTACGGTCACCGCATCGTATCTTGCCAACCACTTCCACACCCTGCAGGATGCCTGGGTGTGCACTCAGTATAAAGTCTATTTCGTTCTTATTATCGGCATTAGGGCTCCTCCATGTCCACTTGTGGTTTCCTCGTTTTCGGTAGAAGGTATTCAAAGTACGTAAATTATTGCGTTCTGCGAATTCTAGTAGTAACTCTCCTCTGGAGTTTCTAGTACCGATGCCATAATTTTCTACTGCCTGGTCTCCAGCCTGCTTCTTCCCTACCTTTGCATTAAAGTCTCCCAACAATATAGTACACCTGTCTCATTGCCAATTCCACGTCTTCATAGAATCTTTCAACTGAAGTGTCATCATGGCTGGATGTGGGTGCGTAAGCCTGTACCACCTTCATCTTGTATCTTTTATTCAGTTTAATTACAATACCTACCACGCTTTCATTAATGCTATAGTATTCCTTTACATTGCCAGCTATGTTTCTGTGAATTTGGAATGCCACTCCCAGTTCTCTTCTGTCAGCCATGCCCCTATAGCAAAGGACGTGCCCCTTCTGTAGCACTGTATAAGCCTCATCTGTCCTAACCTTACTGAGCCCTATTATATCCCATGTAACACCCTCTAGCTCCTCGAATAGTACAGCAAGACTTCCTTCGCTAGAACTAGATAAGGTTGTATTGTTAAACGTTTCCAAGTTATGGTTCCAACAGCGGCCTGTCCGGATCCAGAGATTCTTAGCACTCTCTGCTGTGTTGCAGATCTGACCGCCACCATGGTCAGTTGCTTCGCAGCTGCTGGGGACTGAGGGCCATGAGTTATTTGACGTATGCATGTGGGAGGTGGTGGCCAGATACTGCACCAGGGTGGCCAATCCTTCCCTGGTTAGGGAGTGCGTTCCCGGCGGTGTTTACCGGTAAGGCCGCAACCCCATGCCTCCTAATGCAGTTCCATCACCACACGGATTTTTTTTATCCAGTTAGGAAGAGCGGCACCGGGATTTGAACCACGGACATTTGCATGCGAGGCGGATGCTCTAACCACTACGCCATCGCTGCGTATATATATATATATATATATATATATATATATATATAAATAAATACATATATATATATATATATATATATATATATATATATATAGAGAGAGAGAGAGAGAGAGAGAGAAAGAGAGAAATATTTACAAAGCAGTCATGCGTTGTTGGTTGCACTGGGACCGACGGGACCTGTGGCTCAATAAACAAGATTCGGTGCCGATAGCGTACACCGTCTTACCTCTGCAATGAACGGGAGCTCTCTGAATAGCAACATTCACGAGAGCAGACCTCCACCACCAGCTCTAACGCTTTTAAATCGAAGTTTTATGTGACGCTTAGACGCCATTTATCCTGCAATTATACTAGGGTTCAATGTGTTGACGGAGCACATTGCTTTTAGAGCCAAGATGGCACTGCAGTTCTGCTGTAGTTGTCGGGGAATTTAGCGGTGCAGGAACATGCGAGCCATGCAACTGTGCTGTTGCGGTACTTTCTTCACCTGATATTAGCACGTGCTGCGGCCACGCTACCTTTAGAACTACCATCATTTGAGTGGTGCTTCACTGGTGACTATCCTCAAAGCTGTATCGCATGCGCCCCTTTCAAGTAAGAATTTTCAGTGGAGGCCCAGGACTGCATGTGCTTTCTGAACCAAAAGCTGGCTTCTTCCTCCTCCCATGATTTTCGACCTAACGTTTCAGAGCTAGAGCTCCTCTCTAACGGCAAACATCAAGCTTGTTTATTTTTTGCGCTCTTTACCCACTTCTGAAGCACTTCTCTTGAAGAGTCTCAGTACAAAATTTGGCAACGGGACTACAAAAGGAGTGCGAAGGCGTCTTCATGTTTTTTCCTGTCTTCGTGTTCCAAGCTTCGCATCACATATAAAATGTTAAGCAAAGTTACGCAACAACTCATCAAACAAAAAGTTCTTCCATTGTCATGCAACGATGAAACCCTTTTCGACAGTTGATTCCAATGCGTGAAATCAGAATGACTCCCATGACAGGTCATAATGCAATACAGGCGACTCACGGTCTACACGTAAACCTCGAAAAGAAAAATAATTTTTATAAGACCATTTAAAGGACCCGTGCAACCAAAACGCATAGCGTTTAATAATTGGGGTAATATAGTTGTACCACACAAGCTCTAAGAGGTGAACTCTTATGAATACACAAGCCATATCATAACGTTAATGGTCTCAGCAGCAAGGCGCCAGTTACCACTAGTAGCACTTGGTTCCAACTAAAATGAAGTTTGTGACGGAAACGAAGTGCATGCGTTATGTCATACAGTGATCCACTCTTTTCCCAGCTTTTAAACCATGACTGTGCCCTGTAAGGTACGACGATATGCTTAGGATTACTCGAATGGCAAAGTGGCGTCAATACGCACAATAAAACTTGTCTCAACGAGTGGAATTGAAGGCAACGATTAGGCTATGATTGGGCTGCTAAGTGACGCCAGTGAGCCGAAGACTCCGGTTCCACACAAAAAGACAATAACATAGAAGGGAAAAGAGATGGTGGCTGCGGACACAACTCGAAGCGATGAATTCATATATTGATACGTGGAGTTTAACGTCCCAAGATCACAATATGACTATGAGAGACGCTGTAGTGGAGGGCTCCTGAACTTTCGGCCACCTGGGGTTCTTTACCTTGCACCCAAATCGGAACACACGGGCCTACAGCACTTTCGCTTCCATCGAAAATCCAGCCACCGCAGCAGAAGTTTGATCCTACGACTTGCGGGTCAGCAACCGAGTACTGTAGCCACTAGGCCACCGCGGCGGGGCAATGGACACGAAATTGGCACTTTCGATTTTGGTTTCTTGAGTGATGGCTGGTGAAACTTTTTTGCTTGTGTAGTTTGAATGCAACTGCGCAGAAGGATGCTTGTTGTGCAAAATGACGGAAAAGAATTGGGCATTTAACGCAACTAAAAGCCAGAAAACGGCATTTTAAGAAAAAAATTCACTTTTTTATTTGGCCTCATATATCCTAAAGCCACGCTAATTTGTGGGCTAAGCAACCGACATGCTTTGCCATCTTTTACTGAAAAGGACACAATGCATCTTAGACAGCTTTTTACTGACTGCTTCCACATGACTTGGATTTCGACAATATGGGAGATCTGCTGCTACGCTATGCTGAACGTAAGTTTTACTGAAAAAAACTAAAATGTAGCTGCTGAAAAAATATGCATTTTTGTTGTTGCCCCTATAAGGCAATATACTTCTTGAGTTTTATATTGGACTAGTATTGATTGCGGAGCATGAGCAACTGCCCGACCAATACTTGACCACTCAACGCGAGTATAGGCCACGATTGTGTTTTAAGTGCTGCACTTTAATGCCGTGTTTTTCCTTCGCCCACACGTGACATCAATCGATAATTTGTTAATCAGTCTGTGTGAATCTTTGATGACATCGCGCAGGCCCGCTGAGAAAGATTGGTGCAAAGCAACAGTATCTGATGTTTCGTCAGACATGGAATTACATGCTGCTGACCGAATTGATAGACATAAAGGGTAAGTGCCACTATATACACTTTGGCAACGCAAAAACAAGACATTCTAAAATGTGTATAGTGCAAGATGAAAATTGTGTTGTGTTTCTGCCCAAAATGCTCTCGTAGCTAAAATTTGAAAATCACTTACAAAGCACTGCTTTCAGATGACCTAGCAAATCGGCTCTCCTTTAGTTAAAGTGCAGAAAAAATTTGTACTCCTGGCTGTGGGTGTTATGTTTTCTGTTTATTCGTCCCCTACAATGATATCAGCTGCATCATTCGCTTGAGTGTAATAGTTGTTGTAGCACTCTGCTGCTGTCCCGAATGTCGTAGAATGTAGCCGTGGTAGTCACATTTAGCATTACAGACATAAAATTTATTCTGACTAATTTTGCTACCAAGGTAAAAGAGAGGGCAATGGCAAAGTTCTAACGCAAAGTTATGGATGAAATATATGTAAGAAAATATATCCCATTGAGCTAGAAATGAGGTCAGTGGCCTAAAAGGGTGGCGTGGTAACTCGAACAGTCTGTGTAAAATTGCCTTTAAACGCAATTAGTCTGTCGGTACTTCCAAACACAGTGGTTCTCTAACGTTTGTGAAGGGGTAAATGCAGTGGAGCGTGCGTCCTTTGCGAGGAGATGCAGTTCTCAATCAAAATATTGTACGAGATTCAGTGGGAAAAAATTGCCCCGCATCTGCTTGCACAGTGCAAATGTCGT
This sequence comes from Rhipicephalus microplus, assembly GCF_013339725.1. Lineage (NCBI taxonomy): Eukaryota > Metazoa > Arthropoda > Arachnida > Ixodida > Ixodidae > Rhipicephalus > Rhipicephalus microplus. Next base: position 82,698,553 of record NC_051174.1, read on the forward strand.
CGAAAGACGATAGTCTTGCGTCTCGAGAGAGTGAACGAAACGCTTACATGGTGTTCTGCGCAAGAAAGTTGGTGAGAGGTATTCTGGAAGCGCCGTGTTAGAGTGCCTCGAGCGTGCAGCGGAGGCAAACGAGTGCATCAAGTTGCGTCACACGTCAGATATGAGCGCCATCTTGCAGTTATCTTGGAAAACAAAGCGCGTGCGCCCTGCGCGCCTGTCTCGGTGGTGAGGCATAGAACGCAAGACGATGGGTAGGAGCCACCACTGCCTCGTCTAAGCAAAGTGTTGGAAACACTTGCCTTTTCATGCAAGCGTTGCATGGTCAGTGCAACGTGATAAATGCTACCATTCTTAGAGTTACCTATTTATGCCTTTTCTATTAAGAGAGACACGTACCGAATATTAACGTCTTCTTATGGTGGGGCAGATATGCACAATAATTGATTTTATTGGCAATCACACAACTATAAAAACTGAACCTTGAGCTATATTGGTGGGCGCTGCGGATGAGGCCAGAAGCTTGGAGTATCATTTGGCCACTTTGGTGCCGTTTAGGGTACCGCTAAAAGCGGACTAACAGACAAATGTATAGGCAGACAGACAGACAGGCAGGCAGGCAGGCAGGCAGGCAGGCAGGCAAAACAAAATTTTTGCGTTGAAAGTTCCAAAGGAAGACTATCATCCTTAATAATATATCATAAAGGCATAAAAAAAGTGCGTAGGCACCCACAAGATGCTGTCTTCCGTTGGGCAAAAGGGTCTTTATCTACACCACAACTAAACTTGCAATGTTATGACGTACAAACAAGGGTAAAAATCTATGGTTGGCATGTGACATATGTGGTCACAACAGATCGAAAGCTCAGATACATGCTTTCAATGATTCATCCAAAACATCTAGTACTTATATTCTTGGAAAAGATTGGGAACGCTTGTGATTTGAGGATGTGCGGAAAAATACCAAGCAGTGCGATGCGTATTCTCGTGGTGTTTGTGCGAAACAATTTCCAGGTTGAAATTTATATACACTTGTCGCCACATACGAAGAGACCTTAATTGTTTAAACAGTTCCCTATTCCCTTGATGGGCTGAAGAATTTTTTATAGAAACCATAGACGCTAATATCAGTCCTAAGACTATGTAGCAAACAGATTCGCCAAGTCGGCAAAAAATAGCCAAAAAAATTAATAAAGAGAGGGCATAAAGTAGCCAAGAACAGCCACTGGCAGTAAAAGTCGTCATAAGCAGCCATGCATGTTTGAAAACCACTTTTACAATTTTGTTTAAATGATTCACGCAAAAAGGTTTCCATGCACCTAATTATGTTGAGCACAAGCAATTCACAATTATTCACACAGCAATTCACACATTACTGGTATTATCAATCGGTCCACTGCATGAAGACGTAGTGTTAGCGTTGTTGCAAAAAAAATTTTTCCCGCCACTTGCATGACTTTTCTTGAAATGACTTGAGATCGCAACAACAGAAGTGAGTC